>CANUEP010166703.1:0-11496 GCA_947857235.1 Jatropha podagrica
CAATCATCGAGTCATCACAGCAATCTGCCTCTTCTTTCTATTGCAAATTTGGATTCTTGAATCAATGATTTTCTTGTGTGTAAAAAAAAAAACTAAAAAAGGGAGAAAAACAAAGAAAACAATTAATAATAGTTGAAAAAAGAGGAATGTCTAGTTATAGTCTTCTTTGCGGTTCAATTTCAATGCATTTGTGCTACTGCAATTTTCTGACCCACCAAATGGAAAACGAAAACACAACAGAAAAGACACCATGAAACTACTGGCAATTACATAAATTGCCAAAAAGCCATTGCTAAAAAGAACAAATGCAAGAGACATCACTAGAATTAATTGATAAGTAGTTTGTAATTTTCAAAATATTAATAAATATCAGACCACTATGCCTTTGATTGTTGCAAAACTAGATCTCGATGACAACGCGGATCATATACGGTATCTCGAATATCATTCGCGGCTGGGGCCGGGTATGTCTCCGAAGGGTCATGCAAGGTCAGTGTCGAAAGGTGCCTCTCAACATCCTTGTTACTACCACTCATGTCGCTGGAACTCGGAAGAAGCAGATTGGAAGGCATGGTGGCACTGCAAGAAGGAGAGCCTCGACTGGCGTTGTAAAGGCTTCGACTAGTGGAAGGAAGGCCAATGATGTGATTAACAGCGACTGAAGGTTTGACAATCACCTTACGCCGACTGTTTAGAAGTCGAAAAATCAACTAGAGAGGATGAGAGGGAGGCCGTTGCTTTTGCAACTTGGAGAGAGGATTTTGAGATTTTTTAAATTTGGTTTTTGTTAATTTGTAGGTCCCACAATAAGGCTTTTTTTGTCATTTTAATGTAAAATTAACGAAAAATCAGCCATTTTTGGACGGAAAGACTAGATTGTTGGACGGAACCAAACCTTAGAGACGTCCGAATAATTTGACTAAAATACATGAACGAAGTTATTAATTTGGTAAAAACTCAGGGATGAAATAATAATTTTTCCTAGGGCTTTTTTTGTCATTTTAATGTAAAATTAATGGAAAATCAGCATTTTTTGGACGGAAGGACTAGATTGTTGAACGGAACCAAACCTTAGGGACGTCCGAATAATTTGACCAAAATACATGAACGAAGTTATTAATTTAATAAAAACTCAGGGATGAAATAATAATTTTCCCTTCTTTATTTTGTGAAAATAAGGAACACTTTTAGATGGAGATTTATAAAAAAAAATACCAATCATTCACCGACACGTCATCCTCATCCATTCTGCGTGTTACACGTTTGGATTTGAATCCATGAATAAAATGTTTTTGGGTCAATTTACCAATTGAGTTTAAACTTTAAAGCGATGGAAATTCAAAGAGTTGAATTTTAAATCTATAAATTACATTTTAAAAGTTTTTTAAGTGTCTAATATTTTGAAATAAATTACAAAGTGCTTTTTATTCAGGATTATATATATATATAGATGGTATGAATCTATTAATAAATTATTTTATATTTTTTTTAAAAAAAGGTCACTTGATATGTTTGTTACACTTTCAAAAAGAGACAACGGGCTAATTTTGGATAATGGAACTAAGGTATGAAATTTGATTGAAATGGGTTTCCGTCCACACCACAAATAATATTTTCTTTTTCAAGTGGAATAAAATAAAAACACGCTAAAGAAAATCTTAGGTAATAAACAATAGTATACTGTCAATATATAAGAATAGCCATCGGAAATTCTGTTTCAAGGCAATAAAGGGTCGTAAAGTACTGTGTTAACTCATGGCAACTACTTTCATAACTTCGTCAACACCACAAAATGAAATGTATAGATTTCCCTTACAGAGACCCCTTCGAGTCCATTCTCCCATCAATTTGCAGGTCCGGTGTTCGGTGACCCCAGAGACTTCCAATTTAACGGCGGAAAGACGGACGGCCAATTATCAGCCAAACATTTGGAGTTATGACTATATGCAATCCTTGAACAATTGCCATGTGGTAACTATATTTCTCTCCATTTCTTTAACTATTTACATATATTTATATATTAAAACAACGTTTAATGTCCCTAATAGAAGCTAATATAATACAATCAAAAAAATTTTTACTTTTTGATGTAAAATATTATGCTAAAAAGCAATGCAAATTCCTCCCGGTAAGCCCTTCTACCTACCTGCTTGGCTTAATACCAAGTCTGGATTTAACCTAACAAGATATTGTTACTTTGATCCGAATCAATAGCCTAAAATATATCTTATTGGTCCAAGACTGTCTTTCTTATGAATTTCACTTGCAGATTATACTTAACCGATGTAAGATTCACCTAATGTGTTATAGTGTAGTTATATTGCATTACGTTTTCGGCTCTGAGCCAGAATCAAAATTTCTAAAATTATCGTTATTAAGATAATTTTTGAATAATTTTTTTAAATTATTTATCAGAGTATATCAAGAAAATTGTCTTTTATAAATGATAATGTCAATAGTAAATGTCATCAAAGCCCATAGAAATAGTTATAAAATAACATTTTTTAAAATTATTCACACTAATTTATTATATGTATAAGGAGATAATAGATATATTATTGTACTGTTGAATAATTTATTATTTTGAGTTGGAATAAATTTTCTAACCCTACTATTGCTCATGAAATAAAAGGGGTTAATACCACCCACATGCATATATATACACAAGTGTATTTTATAACTGTATTTTCTATGTTTCCTTTTCCCCTTAGGAATGGAGCTATTGGATGGTGTTCTGAGAGCTATAAACTGATCCCGAAAACTGTATCAAACGGAGCGTTAAAGCAGATTTGAATATTAATTATATGGATTTGGTACAAGCGTTGTATCCATTCCTTTTAAAAAAAATTGGAATATAATCTGGTGGCAGCGAATTAGGTCTTCCGTATAAGATTTGGTGATTCTTAGTAAACTTCCAATCGGAACCGATCCTCTATAAGTTCTCTCAATCATATAGAGAGACCAACATTAAACCAAATAACTTGCATACAATGAACTGAATTAATTGAAAATTGTATACAGAGCTGAACTAAAGTAAATTGGGTCCATTCTATTCAATTTGCTTCAAACCTAATATTTTGAAAACTGAACTAGAACAAATTAAATTGATGGGTTCAATTTGGTTTGATGTATTTATCCAAATTGTGCCCAGCACTAAAAATATGTGCTAAGCTTCAATCACTACAATACTAAACAGATGCTAAAAAATATGGAACTATGATTTCCTAGTCTTGCTGATAATGCCAAAAGTAAGAACTTGGCCAATGGGAACCAATGGAAGCATTTGATGGTGTCTTTGTTCCAATTCAAATAACTCTAAATGTTACTTTTATTTAAAACTTTTTTTTTTTTAACCTTATCATCATAATCACTGATTTGAAATTCATTTTGTCAGTTTTATTTCTTTTTGTCATGATGTTTGCATTATTATCTCTTGTTGTAACACTTTTCAAGGAAAATTTGCTTATGTTTCACCAACACGAGGCCTGAGTAAGGCCGGTACAGAGGCATTGGAAAACTGAAGACATATCAATAGCCAGCTAATGGGCATATAACAAAACTGCAAACTTGCAGCCAGAGAAATCCTCAACAATGGAAAATTGGAACTTAGCATCTGACACTGCTATCTAAGACTAAATATAGGTAGGATAAGCTCTTCTTTCGTTATCTAACAATAATATTATTGTCGATTTGTAGGTAGAGACATACAAAGACAAGGCAACTAAGCTGCAGGCAGAGGTGAGACGCATGATTACGGATGAAAGTGCTGAGCCGCTAGTTGTTCTTGACATTGTCGACAACGTTCAAAGGTTAGGATTGGGGTAACGGTTCGAGAAAGAGATAAGGAGAGCCCTTGATAGATTTGTGTCATCTGGGGTGTTTGATGCCGCACTGAATAATGGCCTCCACGCTACTGCTCTTAGCTTCAGACTTCTTAGAGAGCATGGCTATGAGATCTCTCCAGGTACCCATTTCTCTTATTAAATTATTTTCATGTTATATTTTCAATTATTTTCATTTCTTCGATAATTTCTTGATTGGATAGTTTCTGTCCAAGCATAGATGTGTTCATGAAATTCAAGGATGACAACGAAAATTTCAAGGAATGCCTTGCGGAGGATGTAAAGGCAATTTTGGGTTTATACGAAGCCTCATTTCTTGCTTTTGAAGGAGAAACTCTGTTGGATGAGGCTAAAACATTTGCAAGATTACATTTGAAGGGCCTCAAAGAAAAAGATAACTTAGGCAAAGATATTGTAGAACAAGTGAATCATGAATTAGAGCTTCCTTTACATCGAAGGACGCAACGACTGGAGGCTTTGTGGAGCATTGAAGCATACAGTAAAAGGGACGATCCAAATCAAGCACTGCTTGAACTTGCTGTAATGGATTTCAACATGGTTCAATCAATACACCAAAGGGAGCTTCAAGACATGTCCAGGTGAGAATTTTATTTTTGATGTCTTATAAATGCTTCTGGAAGCTAATTTATTGAGACTTGTACATACTTAAGAAGCTTAGTACTTTAATTTGTTAATTATGAAGTTTAGTCAAAGTACTAGGCTTTTTATGTTTTTCCACTGCCGTATCTGTGATGCTTGATTTCAAAATCATTGCTTCTTGAATTTCATTTAATAGGTATAACTTTATATGAAAATGGATTTACCATCTTACAATTTTTCTTTTTCTCTCTGGTAGCTGGTGGAGGAATATGGGACTTGCAAATAAGCTGGACTTTGCTAGAGACAGATTAATAGAAAGCTTCTTTTGGGCAACTGGAATGACATTTGAACCTCAATACAGTAATTGCCGTAGAGCATTGACAAAAGTGGTTAAGTTAGTAACTGTCCTGGACGATGTATATGATGTTTATGGTACTTTGGATGAGTTGGAGCTGCTTACAGACGCCGTTCAAAGGTTGTGACAAGAGAGAACGAGTTGCCATTTTGTTTACGTTTTCAAATTGGTGATTATATTAACTGTTGCTACTATTAATTGATTATTTCAGATGGGATGTCAATGCAATCAATAGGCTTCCAGATTATATGAAGTTATGCTTCCTAGCTCTCTACAATACTGTTAATGAGATGGCTTATGAAGCCCTTATAGAGAAAGGAGAGAACATTCTTCCTTACCTAACAAATGCAGTAAGTGTCAAGTTCTCATTGTAACTTAATTAGTCTGCATAGAATATGGTAATTTCTGCTATTTTCTTATTCTTTAATTTTTTTTTTAATACAATATATGTTAAATTGTCTTCCTTTCAGTGGTCCAATTTGCTGAAAACATTCCTACAAGAAGCAAAGTGGTTTTACAATAATTCTACACCAACATTCGAGGAATATCTTGAAAATGCATGGATGTCAGCATCAGGACCCCTTTTGTTACTTAATGCCTCTTGCTTTTTGAGTAAGAAAAGCACAAAACAGGAGCTTGAAAACTTAGAAAAGAACCACAATTTTTTACGTTGGCCTTCGATCATCTTTCGGCTCTGCAACGACATGGCTTCTTCATCGGTATGTTTTTCTTTACGAGTTTTTCCCTTTCATTTTTGTTCTGCTATAATGAAATTATACATATGTTTCTGCAATGTAATCAAAGTGCATTTTTCATGTAATGTAGGCCGAATTAGAGCGAGGTGAAACTAGAAATTCGATTACCTGCTACATGAATGACAATGGTGTCACTGAGGAATTTGCAAAGCAGCATGTGAGGAAATTAATTGAGGAGACATGGAAGAAAATGAACAAAGAAAGAATTGAGAATTCAATCTTTGCAAAGCCTTTTGTTGAAACAGCTTTTAACCTTGCTCGAATAGCCCATTGCGTATACCAGTATGGAGATGGGCATAGTGCTCCAGATGAAAGATCAAAGAAACGTGTCGAGTCGGTGATAATTGAGCCTCTTTCAGCTAAAGATAGATTAAACGACATGCTTGTGTTATCAAAATGTACATGCTTGAAGAATATAAAGTTATGCTAAACCATGATGATAGAATTGTTTGCCTCCACATTTCTATAGCAATGTATTTTTGTTAATATAATTTTTTAGTTAGGAAAAAAATGTGAAATGCTATTAATCAAGTTACATAAAGAATAAAGAAAGGACAAGAGCTTGGTTTCTCTGTTTAACTAATGTTGAAATCATGGTTATGGTATTCCAAGCCAAAGATCAACATTATTTTTTCATCACTTCTTAGAGATTAAATGATTGATAAAGAACAAATGCGTAGTAATTACTCTATTTAAAATTATATCGCTTTAATAAATATGAGATCGCAAACAAATAATAAAGAATAAGCAAAATATTGTTCCATTAGAATTGTATATCAAGTACTAAAATTATGTTAACATATTATTATTTACACACAACAAAAGAGAAAGTATTTGAAAATAAAAGAATTAAAGTAACACAATAAGAAAAGATATTAAGAATTTTTACTTCGCTTAATTCTATCTAGTGTATCCTATTAATTTGATAATTAATTTTAATTATTTAAGAATAAAAAATAATCTTAAAATAACTAATGAGTTCTCTCGATGTTTTATTAGCTATTTCAACCTAGTTTAATGACCCATCTCTCAATGGCGCAACCAAACATAGATTAAATCATCAAGTTCTATAATTATACAAGAATCCACAAAGTTAAGGTTTTTAATTTTAAAAAAACCTCCCACGAATTAAATCTTCTAACTCTCGCATCAAATTGTTATTCCCATAAAATTTATTACCTTGTTCATAAAAAAAACCCTTATCTTAATAGTGATTAATGAAATAAATCAATTTAGAGGAAAAATTACGGGTCGAAGCATTAAGATCAATAATAAACTTTACTTGAATAAAGAAAATTAAATCTAATATTATAAACTATAATTTAATTTAAGCTACATCATAACCTTAGTAGAGAAATTTAGTTCGACATAGTAAATAAATCAAACTCAATAATATTCATAAATAATCTCATAAAGAATAATAAACAAAAAAGAGTTTAGAAATAAAAACTAGTTAATGATTGGCATGATTGGCTTCTTTAAATCTTTACACCAACTTAAACGCTCGAAGTTTTAAAAAGAGAGAAAACTATGTAGAGAACAAGAGAATCAAAGATTAAAAAGATGATCATAACCTAGCTAGTCTCTCTCTTTAAATAAATTCCTTGGAAAATCTCTAAGTTTGATTAGGAAATAGAATCTCTAATAAAGAAGAAATCATCTTGAAGTAGGAGACTGTTTGGGTTTGTATTTCTTCCAATTTAGGATTCTTTCGACAGTTTGATCGGGTTTAAACTTGATTGGCACGTCAGAAAAGCATCTCATGTGGATCCATGCAAATGGCACTAAGCGTGCTAGGCTCTGAATCTCTAAGATAGAGGCAGCATGGGCCGTGCTCCGGTGAGCACGTTTTGAGATCAACTCTTCCTTGTAGTACGGGGGTGCTATTTGGCATAGCTGGGGCATGCTAGATATTGAGTTTCCATAATATTTCCATTGGATTTAACATGGAGGTGCCAGTTTGCATGCCCAGGGCATGCCAGACACTAAGAGTTTTGCTTATTTTTTTTATATTTTTAGCTAGTTTCTAATCAAAATCCTATAAAATTATTCAAGATTAAGTGAAATGTGATGAAGAGTGCTTACCTAATGGATGAGTGCTTCATCTAAATAATTAACTTTATTAGTAGTATATTTGTGTTGTACTCCTTTGTTAAAAACTAAGGCTAAATTTTGCTTGTAGTCGGCCATTTGGATATAGGTAGTTTCTCTTCTTTCTTCCAGTTAATCTATTGGGCTTTAGAGAGTTCTTAAGTTATTTGATGATTCTAGGTAAGTTACCTTCATGGTGGGTACTTTTAGCTTAATGGATATGACGACCTCTGATCCACATAATGGTAACAGAGGAGTAGACTTGTTGCTTCTTTAGTTGTAGTTCTGCAAGACTTTAAGATGTGGATCAACTGCTCAACCCATTTTTCTTGGGTTACACTTGTTCTTCTTTTGAAACAGTTTAGAAGGATTTTATTAGTAACTTCTAGATAACTAGGTTTATGCAGGCTACTCACTAGAAGACCTGATTGAGACTCAGGTACTACCATTGAGCTATTTGACTATGCAAATAAGCTCTAAAATTCAAGAAATCTTACATGAAGGTAGCTTGAGATGTGAGGGAGATGCTATTAAAATTTTAGGACAAATGAATTTAAGGAACTAAAATTATAGGCAAAGGAAGACAGGTTACTCATATGATTAAAATATTATCTTCTATTCACAAGTAATGAATTGAGCATACTTTTAATAAATTATTAAGTCCCATTATTTTAGTTTTTATTTCTATGGTTCTAGGATGTGATTAAGTGTTGGAAATTATGTGATTCATGCCTAAATTAAGGTCATATGGTACTTGGTTAAATATAGTGAAATTAAAGGAAAGATATGAATATTAAATTCTAATATTTAAAGTACATTCCTATAAAAGTACGTGTATGTCTAATTTGTAGTATGAAATTAATATGATGCCTAATGACTAAAAGGGACCTAAACTTTTGCCTTTTTAACAAGTTTGTCTAATTCTTTTAATTGCTATAATTGATACTGCAAAATAACTTTTTCTTAATAATTGTGGTGAAATATCCGAAATTTTTAATTTTAAAAATTTTCCATTTAAATTTTAATTATAAAAATTTCAACCAATAAAATTATGCCACGTGATATTTATTCAAACCAAAAACCAATTTAAATTACCAAAAAATATTTGAAAAATCATTAAATTCGAACCAAAAATTAAATGAGGCCCGAATAAAATATTTTACCAAATACTACTATGCGATACTATTTGATTTGCGTTGATTTCAAATGGACGGTTTGTCCATTTCAATAATTGATTGAAGCCTTAGTCTGTTTTGTTCTTTCTTCCTTCCCTTTTTGACTTATAGTATTATTATTATTATTACTCCCTCCTCTCCTTCTCCAACAATATAGCCTCTCCTCATCTCTTCACAAACCAAGCTCTCTCTCTCTCTCTCTCTCTCTCTCTGCTCCTTACTGCGCATGCCGGCCAACAGCACCGCCACAGCCAGTAGTGACGCCGGCCAGTAGCTCCAGCAATGCTAGCCTCCCCTGCCACGATCTGCTCCTCACCGTAACGCCACACCAGCCTGCTCCAGCAACCCAGCAATGTCGGGACGCCACCGCAGCAGCAGTCTCCGCCGCGCAACCTCGCTCTAGACACATTTCTAACCACCTCAGTCACGATCCGAGACCCGTTCGACACCGAACAATTATTTTCGGGATTATAAATTATATTTAAGGGTATAAAATAATTCCCGTAAATTTATTTAATTTATTTTATAATTCTATGGTTGATTTATTATTTTGTGTGAATGGTTGAATTATTGGGTTAGTATTTTCTGTTGTGGTGAATTGATGAATCGATTATGGACTATAATTTATTTTAGCTTGGATGATGTTGATGCAGTGATGGATTTGAGTAGAGGACTTTGATTAGTTAAAAATTATTATGGGATTTAAATTAATTAAGAGAATCAATTAAGTAAATTAATAAAGGAAATTAAATTAAATATTTCGTTGATAAATATTAATTTGGTGGAGGGTTTTGGATCGTTACTGTGATTAAAATCAATTGACTACAAGAGCCGTATAATTAAAATTAGAGGATCTAGTTAATTAGATCAGATTATGTTAATGGTGGATTATTAGGTCAATAAATATTATTGATGAATTATTGTTAAGGTTTTAGTAGGTTAAAATTATCTTTGGATAATTAATATGATTTGAACAAATTATTATACGGAATGAATATTGTGTTCTGCAGAAGTAAATTAAAGGTCAGAATCTGTGAATTATATTTCAACAAATTTATTAGGTTGATGTAGGTTAATAAAGTATTGAAATTAATAGATTTTAGTTAATGGGAATAAAATTAGTGGATTTTAGTTAATTACAGTTAATTGGAGAATTAGTTGAATTACTAAGGTTTGATTAAAATAAAATAAGTTGCGATCGATGAAATTAAAGTAATTTGAGTTAGAGGAGGATTACAAGATTATTCAATAAATTAGAATATGAATTAGTAAATATTAAGTTAGGAAGAAGGTTTTACTAAATTAAAGTAATTTAGGTTATTGAAATAAATATAATTAAAGGAATTTAGGAGAATTATTGCAGATATGGAAATGAATTTTTGGTGGAATTGATGGAATATTTATTGTAGATTAAATGTTGAATTATTGGTGTACTTGAATTGAATTATGGAATTATAGATGGTTGATTAAGGGATTAAGTGAATAAATATAGATAGGTATTTTTATGAATATTAAGGAAGAAATAAGGTAAATAAATTATACTACTGGTAAGCATATAGATACTGTAAATAAATTAAGTAAGAAGGAAAATTATTGATGGAAGAATGATATTTAGAATTGGACTAGTATTGTGTGAATTCTAATGGAGGTAAGATTAAATTATTTTTGAAGGCTATAATAGGAAGTGGAATTAATTAATATTTAGCAGGTGAATAGTGCAGAGTTCGAATTAGTTCTAACCGCTAGGTTAGAATAAAATTTATTAGATTGATTTTCTATTTTCTTTGTTTAGTTGGAGGTTTGATGAATTATTCCCTTCTCTATATTTTTAATTCCTTAAATCGTCTGAGTTCGTCAGCTGCTCCTCTGAGTCAGAATCAGAATTAGAATTTGAAAATCCTACAAGCACTGTGAGTAATAATAAATAGTGCAAGATATGCATTCATGGCATCATGATCTTATTTCACTATAATTTTACTACATTATATCATTATCTATTTTTATATATCAAATTATATTATGTCATTGTTTAAATATCGTATCATTATATTGTGCATATTATTTATCTGTTCATTTGAAATTGGATGAATTGCTTGATTAATTGTGTCGTGATATGAACTGCTTTGTTTGGATAGAATTAGGATGACGTGGGTCACCATGGGATTGTGAGGGCGGTCTGTGATACCGTCGGCCAGGTATGGGGAGATCGACGCGTCTCTATGCATTTGATAATATGTTGATATTATGTGGATAATCACAGGGTGATCTCCTGGTGGTATGGAAAAGAAAATAGAGTATGAAATAAAAAAATTAAATGAAATAATGAGAGGGCTAGTCAAGTGAGGATTAGACCGGTCGGCTAAGTATGGGGGATTAGCTCCGTGGTGCATATGTATGAGTGGATGGGCCATGTGAGAGGACGGTTCATTGGGGAATCGATGACGCCACCGACTAATTTCTACGTGGTTGATTATTTGAAGGTGAAATATATTATGGGTGCTGATATTGTGCTATATGCATGACTGGTTGAGTGAGCATTTTAAAAAATTTAGATGCATTTTGTGTGACTGTCCGTCATGCATTATTTATTATTATTTATTAAATTGTAAAACTCAGCGCGCGGCGGGGGGGGGGGGGGGGGGGGGGGGGGGCGGGGGGGGGGGGGGCGGGGGGGGGGG
>CANUEP010166739.1:0-23906 GCA_947857235.1 Jatropha podagrica
TCCTCGTAATTTTTCGGACGTTTCAAGTACCATATTGGCATACTTTCGATGCATTTCCAAAATGGCCTTTGGTCCGGCCGGGCTGTTTGCAGTCCGGGAAAATAGGCTTTTGAGCCTGAAAAAATTGAGTGTTCACAATACTCAATAACAAATTAAGTCTTTTTGGTCTTCCATCTTCTAGGTGTATGAAAAATCCATTTATTTTCATGTTGTGGGAAAATATTGATCATCAGATCCTTCGTTACTGGAGCATGAATAGAGAACCTTGGGAAATTTTCAATCACAATGCAATCAAGCCTTACTAATTATGAAAATTTTGAAAGATATTTTTAGAATAGAATTAAATAATTTTAAATTGTCATTAATAAAAAAATGATAGAATTGATAAATTCATTGGCAAACTGAGATTTTTTTTTTATTTGCTAAAATGGTGAAATTGAAATCATATAATAAAATTTACCAATTCTATTGATTTTAACCCTTTTCTCTTTTGTAATCAAATTGAATTCCCCTTCCTTTGTCGGGAACAGAAATTTTTCTTTAGGGTAGGAAAAGTTCAAATCTAAACCATTTCACTCAATAAATATGTAATTCTTAAGACAAACAAAATGGTTCTCTTTCTAAGTTGTTCGTTCAAGTAACTAATGACAAGGCTTTTGACGTATATTCTTATGGTTAACCCCATTGTAATGGAAACGTCTCACGAGGCCCCCACGTCAAGCAATTTTGAAGCATATTGTTATACACAGATCAATCCGTCCAAACAATACAATAAAACACAGATCATATTCAATTTCAATGATGGTTAGTCGATAACGAAGCTGCAAAAGGTCTCTGATGGCCATAATCAGCAATATCTTTTAATGTAGCCATTTAGTATTTTGATTAGTTCAAAATACTACCTTTCCGTAGCCCTATTTGGCATCAGTGTTTGAAGTAGTAGATTTTGTGTTTTAGTAGGGTTTAAACACTATTTTAATTAATCATAGCCTTTGGTAATATAATATCTACCTTACCGTTTACAATATGAAACTATGTTTTATGAAATGTCAACCTTTTATAATTTTTTTTTAACACTTATGCACATCACTTGTTTTTATCTTGTTCCTTACTTTCATACCCCTTTTGTCATTTTATATTAAACAACTATTGTACTGAGCATTTTTCTTCTAAACTGTTATATAATTGTTAAACACTAACAGCTAATTAACAGTTACTAGAACAACTACATTTATTGATCAGACCCTATATATAATGTCCCGTGCCGAAGCATTTATATTTAACACTAACAATAGAAAGATCTGATAGATGTTAAAACAATTAACAACTTTGCCAAATAGAGTCGATCTGTATCCTATTAGGCTTGTGACAGTACATTTACACTACAACCAAGTCACAAGTGCCAGTTACTTTCCCTCTAATGCAAACAAGTATAGTTCATAATATTACAGCTTTCTAGATAATATTCTGAAAATTTGCAGCTTGAAACTGTGAGGCACGTACCTGGCATTCTTCAGTCATAATCTATTAGTGAGCCGCAGACAAGGTTGTCTCAATCAATAAATTGTAAGCATCGACAAAACCATATATGCCTAGGAAGCAGCTTTGTTAATGACGATATGTTATCTTTATAATAGAATATAAGAAACAGACAGTTACCATACAAAAAATGTCAAATCTTTACGATCAAGTATTTTGCATTGCACAAAAAGAAAACAAACATCTGATGGCAAACAGAACAAACTATCATTGCTAACTCAAATATTTCATTTCTTTTTCTTCTTTTCACTTATAGGGAAAATTCCCATGTCCTGCAACTATGGCTTCACATAATCTACTTCACATTCTCCTTCCTTTGCTCTTTCCTCTACTAGCTAGCGTTTTCGCCTTTGACATCTCCAATGAGGAGAGAGGACTTCACCCTTTTGCTTGCACTGAAAATCGGCATAAGTGTAATGCCTCGCTGTACAATATCAACAAAGATCAGCAGATAGAACAAATTGCCGCTTTTTATACTAACTCGACCCAGATTACTCCAATTCTACATGAGGGAAGACAAGACTATCTTGTAACAGTACCTTGCTCTTGTAAAACTATCAATCACACCACAGCATACTTCTATGATGCGACGTACAGGGTGAAAGAAAATGACACATTTTTTAATGTTTCAGATGAGATTTATAGCGGCCAAGCATGGGAGGTTGGAAATGAAAGAGAAACATTTAAGACAGGATATTCAGTTCCTATGCATCTTTTATGTGGGTGTGTGGAAAGGGACTCCCAAATTGTGGTAACATACACTGTCCAGCAGCAGGACATTTTATCAGATATTGCTACAAGACTATCATCTACTATAAACGGTATACAGAGCATGAACGGTATTCCAGATCCAAACATCATACAACCCGGTTGGGTGCTGTTTGTTCCCAAGGAGATAAATGGCATTCCACCTCCAAACACAGGTCAGTGGGAGCTTCCTCCTAGAAACTATCTGCACTTAATTTCAATGGTTTTCTTTCTTATTTTTTACTAACCTAAATTGATCACAAAATTTGGTGCATCATGCATATGAAATAAATGTAAAAATCTAAAAATTGTATTTTGAACTTTAATCTACTGCGCCAGCCCAAACAAATTCCATCCCATATCATCTTTTCCCCCCAAAAGAAACAATTCTTATGTTCTATAAACAATTTCATAACATATCAAGTTATTTGTCTTATCCCACTTTACATTGGTCATATCCATTAATTTAGAAGATAAAATGCATGGAAGGGGAAGTCATTAGCAAAGCCTCGTGTTATGTAGTGCAGAATTAAACTGAAACCGATAGCTCAAGTGTTTGCATAATTTGACATTACTCACCTTGTTTTCTGTTCAGCGTCAGGAGAGAGAGACAAGTGGGCAATAATCATCGGCATACTATCAGCTGTGACGTTCCTTCTAATGACAATATTAATGATTGGCTTTCTCAGGACAAAGGGTTGTCAGCCAAACAATGAGGAAGATCTGAATGTAGTATCCAAAAGCATGAGCACTACGAGAGGACTTTCCTTGCAGATTCTCAATATGGAAATAATGGAAGGTCAAACAAATGAACTAATAGAATCAGAAAACTTTAGATTAAAATTTGCATTATTCTATACATTGTAGCAATTATGGTAGGATACTTTCAGCAGAAAGAAGAAGAGAGAACTAATAATGTTTTACCTACTACAGATGGAACAGATTTTGAATCAGAAAAACCGGTCATTTACAATCCGGAAGAGATTGAAGAAGCTACAAATAACTTTGATGAAACTAAGAAGATTGGAACGGGTGGATATGGAAGTGTGTACTTCGGAGTAATGGGAGGGCAGGTATTGCCTTCTTTTCTTCATTCTCCTTGGCAAATCTAATCAGGAACTCTTATTAAAGTCAATGCAGGCTTATAGCTCAAATTTCAAAATATGATTTTTTTTTCAACATTCAGGAGGTTGCAATAAAGAAGATGAAATCGAACAAATCCAAAGAGTTCCTTGCAGAGGTTAAAATTTTATGCAAAGTCCATCACATAAATGTAGTAAGTAATCATCAATAGCAATAATTGATCACGATGAAGTATGATTGAGATGGTTTAACCTTCACTCAGAGCTTATCATGTTACAGGTGGAACTGTTGGGATTTGCCAGTGGGGATGACGACCTTTACTTGGTCTATGAGTACATTCGAAATGGATCGCTTAGCGATCATCTTCATGATCCATTGCTACAAGGTATTCTTTCATATTTTTATCCTGATCAATTTTCAGAAAAGGACCCAATTCATTTTGAAAAATAAAAATACATTCTGTCTTTACATCAAGCATGCAAAGAATCCGCGCTGCCTAAAAACTGGTTTCTGTACCAGGTTACCAGCCTCTCTCCTGGACAGCAAGAACACAGATAGCACTGGATGCGGCGAAGGGAATTGAATACATTCACGATCACACAAAAAAACGATATGTTCATCGAGATATAAAAAGTAGTAACATTCTACTGGATGAAGGACTCAGAGCAAAGGTATTTAAGAACATAAATCACTTGATTTAAACTATAATCATGTTTAACAGAACAAAGTACAATGGCCTCTAAGCACCATAGCATAACTTAAACTATAATCATATTTAATGGAACAGAGCACAATGGCCTCTAAGCACGCTAGCATAACTGGTACTTGAACTAAAGATTAAACGATTCTTCTCACTATTCAACCGTGATAAAAACTTCATGACATACAACCTTCTGAGTTATAGAGTACCTATTTCATCCACTCTGCATCTGTTTCTTCAGGTTGCAGATTTTGGATTGGCAAAGCTTATTGAACGAACCCATGATGAAGATTTAATAGCAACAAGACTGGTTGGAACACCAGGCTATCTTCCGCCAGAGTAACTTTCTATGCTTCTGCTATTGTATAGGAGTATGTTCTAGCAGAACACAAAAAATAAATAAAAAAACGAAAAAAAAAAAAAAAAAAAAACTGATTTTTTACAATATATTTCATGAAAAGATCCGTGAAGGAGCTACAGGTGACCACCAAAACTGATGTATTTGCCTTTGGAGTGCTTCTGGCGGAGCTGATAACAGGCCAACGTGCACTTGTGCGTGACAACTGGGAGCCCACCAAGATGAGATCACTAATTACAGTAGTAAGTCCAAAAATTCTTCAATGAAATGAAATTATAAAGAAAAGTAAGTTGGAACCAAGGTAGACAATACTAATTCGAGAAAGAAGCTAATTTATGAAGCGAAGCCATCATGTAGTCCAACACGACCCTTATCAGGAAAACAAAGCTAATTTTCCTTCTGTCATGGTATCAGGTTTACAAAATTTTTGAAGATGAAGATCCAGAGTCTGCTTTAGAGAATGCAGTAGATAGAAATCTTCGGGGCAGCTTCCCCATGGATGATGTCTACAAGGTTAGTCTGATATATTAAGTTAGTCCATAAGGCAAAACAGATCAAATGATTAGTTGATAGCTTCCAAAACCATATTTATACATACAAAGCAAGCATCCAAAATGATCCATCATTATATCGTACTGTTTTACTTTCCTACTAGAGTTCGAACTTGCAACCACACTCCACTACTACTCAGCCGAAGCTCATTGGTATTTTATTCTATCTTTTATTATCAAAAGAACTCTCTTCTTAGAAAACATGAATCTTGCAGATGGCAGAAATTGCAGAATGCTGTTTAAACGAAGACCCAATTAATAGACCAGAAATGCGAGATATTGTACCAAAACTATCTCAGATCATGACTTCCTCAGTAGAATGGGAAGCATCCCTAGGAGGGAGTAGCCCAGTTTTTAGTGGGCTTTACAGTGGAAGATAAAAATTACAAATTTCAAAATGTGTTGTATTTTGAGGTATCAAATATTTCTGTGAACCACAGTTACAATTCAAATCCTGCTTACAAAACTTGGTGTACATGATTGAAGAAAGTTAAACTAATTATACGTATCTATAGATATGAATCTGTTAATAGTAGCAAGTGATTGGATAGTATTGCTTTGTACCTATTTATGCTACCGAGTTGTGGAAATCAAGAAATGAGATTACTTGATCGCCGATCATGGCTTCTCTTGACAGAAGAACAGGAGAAAGCAAAAATTCAAACTTTTTAACACTATTATCTGATGCGAACGCAGATGAGAAATTAATTTTCAACAACCATATTGAATAGGTCACAACTAAATTAAATTAATTTTAGGGAACATTAAAATTTTCTCTAAATTATTTTATAATAAATTCCCATTATTTTCATTTTTTGTCTTTACAAAAAAATTAAAAAAAAATCAAAATTAAAGGGGAAAAATCAGCAATCTTCATGTTTAAAAATTAAAACGACTAATTAAACGGGAAAAGCATAGTAGAATTTCTTTGCCAAAATTTAAAAGTTCTATTTAGATTGTGGTTTTGGAAAATTAGAGGAAAAAGAAATTAGTAGCTTTGTGTATATAAATGGCTTATTTTGTGTATTTACTAACTATAAAATAAAAAATAATGGTGACAAAATATTTGCAACATTTGTTGCTTTTCTAAAAATTAATTTTAATTTTAATACAATTGAAATTGAAACAATGAGATACAAACATGTCATCATTTCTTTCTTTCTGTTTTTTATTTTATATGGTAAAAATATTTATTTTACTATATAAAATATTTATACAAATATTTTAATCATTTATAAGAAATCAATAAAAAGTATTTTTGGCCCTTTTAATATTAATTAATTAATCTATTTATTAAGTCGTCACGCTTGCCAGTTGCACAAAAAAAAAAGATGGCAACTCCTTAAAAATCCAAACAATTTTTCTGTTTAACAACGTAGAAGACGACATCATTTCAAAACGAAGGGAACTTTTGAGTAGTTGGTCGTTTAAAGAGGGACGACTAAATTTTTTAATTCGTCAATCCGTTTTGGGCGCACAACAAGTGAGGAGGTTGGTCAATTTTACGGCGTCGTTTAAAAAGTAAATGAAGTTAGCATCCATCGTGAAGTTACTCCTTTGGATCACAATCATCTTGCTAAGCTTGCAAAACCTCCATTAAAATCATTTCACGTTTACTTAAATACGCAGACCGGTAGATCACAGATTTTGCTTTTCGTTTCTTAGGAGAACTCGAGTATCGTCCTCGACCAGTAAAACCGATGATTCAAGGACCAAAAGCCACCTCCTATTCTTTTCCAGTTGAGGACTCTAATGAACACCAGATCTGATCCGTTGAATTACATATAGACAGAGAAAACAAAGAAGACATCAGTTAATGGCTGGGGCAGTCTCTGCTCTGTTTCTGTTAGACATAAAGGGCCGCGTTCTGGTATGGCGCGACTACCGTGGAGATGTCTCTGCTGTTCAAGCCGAGCGCTTCTTCACCAAGCTCATCGAGAAAGAGGTTTGCTTATTATTTTCAGCTAACCAATCCTTGCTTATAAAATTAAGCTCAATTAAGTGTAGATTTTAGGTTCTGAGAAGCCATTCTGCAATTCTCTTGTTATTATGAATTTCTGTGGCCATAATGGTGTGGTTATTGTTTGTTTTGCAGGGAGATCCACAGTCTCACGATCCGGTTGTATACGATAATGGCGTCACTTACATGTTTATACAGCATAGCAACGTTTACCTCATGACCGCGTCGAGGCAGAATTGCAATGCTGCTGGTCTCATTTCCTTTCTACACCGCGTAGTTGATGTAAGCGCCTACTGGTGGTAATCATAGTTTCATGCGTTTCTTATTGTTGTATGCAATCTATCTCCATGTATTCCAGTTGTTTATTGAATTACATGGTCGTGATTCGGCTATATATGGTAGGTTTTCAAGCATTATTTTGAAGAATTGGAAGAGGAATCGCTTCGGGACAACTTTGTAGTTGTGGTAGGTCGATAATTCAAACCTGGATTTACTGATTTTAATTTGGTTTTGATGATTTAAGAGCTTGTGGTAGCTTGACATGATGATTGTAGTGCCTTTTTGCTCTTTTTTTTTTTTTTTTTTTTTTTTTTTAAGTATGAGTTACTTGATGAAATGATGGACTTCGGCTACCCTCAGTATACTGAAGCAAAAATACTTAGTGAGTTTATCAAGACTGATGCCTACAGGATGGAAACTACACAGAGGCCTCCCATGGCTGTCACAAATGCAGTGTCTTGGCGCAGTGAAGGGATATTTTACAAGAAGAATGAAGTATTATTGTCTTTTCTTTTTCCATATTTTGAGATGCTTATTTGTGTAAAAAGTTGTTAGATGATAAAGCTTTGTTGTTACTTCTTCAGGTTTTCTTGGACGTGGTTGAGAGTGTTAATATTCTTGTCAACAGCAATGGACAGGTAATTAGGTCAGATGTTGTTGGGGCGCTGAAGATGAGAACCTATTTGAGGTGTGTTGTTCATTGAAATTTAATCCCTTATCTGGACGAGTTATGTTTTCACATCTCAGTAGTTTTTTTAATTTGTAATTGTGTGGCTCGTTATCTTAATAAAGGATTTGCATGTCTGGATAGTGGAAATAAATTTGTAATATATTCGTACTGCAGTGGGAGTTTGAGATAGATTGTTGTTAATGCATTTGTGCAAACAATTATCCACATTGGCTTTGTAGCGATGCTTCTCTTGCTATGTTTTTTTATCTTGGTGTTGGTCTCCCTATATACTCTTCAAGCTCCTAGTTTAACATGACATTATTATTATTATTTTGCTCGTTGAAGTGGTAGAGATCTTAGTGACAGACTCCTATTCCTAAATGATCTAGAACATAGAGATTTTCATCATCCAACTCATTACTTTGTCGGACCATCTTGTATTGAACAAACTGTATAGTTCTTTCAAACAAACTTGAATATTCATGAAACTTAACCTGCTGTATCATGACTTCAAGTGATGTATCCAAGAATTGCTTTGTTTGTGCACATGGTTTAATACTGTGACAAAATGCTTTTTTTGCTCTATATGTGGCATTATATATTTGTATGGCTATAGATAATTGCTGCATAGGGTCTTGGTAAGGGTTCTCTGGAGATAGTCATATCTCAGCAATCTAACATGGAACAACTGCTCTACAACAACGACTAAGCCTTAATTCCAAACTATTTGGGCTAGCTACATGGATCTGTTTTTTCCATTTCTCTTGGGTTTGCATTAGTCCCTTAGAAAAATCTCGCATATGGGGATCTTTTAAATAGGAACACTCAAAAATTTGTGCTCAAGTCAGTATGACATGACATGATACAAAAGTGCATGATGTACTATCTTATGTTACAACTTTCCTTTTTTTATGCATTCAATTTTACATAGTAAAGGATTTTTGCTGAAAACTGAAAATATTTGTGAACATATCTGTTGCAGTGGCATGCCTGAGTGCAAGCTTGGTCTAAATGACAGGGTATTATTAGAGGCCCAAGGTCGTGCGACAAAGGGAAAAGCCATTGATTTGGAGGACATTAAGTTTCATCAGTATGTCATCTAATTTTAAAGTCTGCAAGAATTCTTGTGTTATTTGCAATTTATAAGCTGAAATGCTGAGTCATTTGACTCAAGGTTTCTCATCATAATTTTTACTCCAATTACTCAAACTGCTGGTCCACTTTTGATTTAGGTGTGTGCGTTTGGCCCGATTTGAAAATGATCGGACAATATCCTTCATACCACCTGATGGAGCTTTCGATCTGATGACATATAGACTAAGCACTCAGGTTCTCGTGCGGTTCATGATATAGTTTTTCTGTCGTTATTTCTTTTCAGTTTCTTCTTTGTAGCATGTGATGAGTTCCATTGCACATTTCAGGTTAAGCCTCTAATTTGGGTAGAAGCTCAAGTTGAAAGGCATTCAAGAAGTCGTGTCGAGATCATGGTAAAAGCTAGGAGTCAGTTCAAAGAGCGTAGGTATTAAATTCTTCATTGATTGATGTGACTGTCGTGTCTTTAGTTAACTTTATTGCTGAGAGTTCTATCTAGGTTGACATTAAGTCTTCTGATTATCATCAAATTTCTTTTACAGCACTGCAACAAATGTTGAGATTGAGATCCCTGTGCCAACTGATGCCTCCAATCCCAATGTTCGGACATCAATGGGATCTGCATCCTATGCACCTGAAAATGATGCATTAATGTGGAAAATTAAATCTTTTCCTGGTGGAAAGGTACAGGTTCATTTTTTTTGTAATGAATTAGAGTTCAAAATGGAAGTTTTCTAACACTTGTATAATAACAATGGATTCTGAAGAAATTGTTATATTTATTTGTATAATTGACTCTGCCTTGGTGTTGATACTATTTCCACTTCCATATTATTCAGGAGTACATGTTGAGGGCAGAGTTTAATCTTCCAAGTATAACTGCTGAAGAAGGAGTCCCAGAGAGAAAAGCTCCAATAAGAGTGAAATTTGAGATACCATATTTCACTGTCTCAGGAATACAGGTGATGACTTAAAACACAATTGCTTGTCTGTTGCTTGGTGTAATATTTTGAATCTTGTGGTGAAATGACAATCTTCAGAACCCGCCCTTGAATGAAAAACAAGCTATCTTAGGATTGTTTCCACAATACAAAATTGTGAATCCAATCTATCTGGAGAAAATGAAGACCAACCTGAGCCATAAACTTTTCATTCCCTTTCTCCCGTCAGTTTCTGTAGTAGCTCTCCAAATATGACCAATCTTTAGATAATGGTTGAAATGCACAAATGGTTCAGACTCACAGATGTCTATACTTGTAAAACAAGACAATCCACGAATTATGAAATTCGCCTGGATATTATCATTTTTGAAGTATAGAATTTATATCTCCTAAATAACTCCATTTATATATTGGGTTTTGTAGGTTCGATACTTGAAGATTATTGAGAAAAGTGGCTACCAGGCTCTTCCTTGGGTGAGATATATAACTATGGCTGGTGAGTATGAACTTAGGCTTATTTGAAACGGCTCCATCAACTGGCATTTTGGATCTGCTGAGCTTACGTTTGAGGTGGAATCTTGGAGAAGCAAATTGATAGATAACCAAGATGCCCTTGGAAATCGGTTGCCCTGGGTCGAAAGCTTGGTGGCGGATACTCATATTTTTTA
The DNA here is from genome assembly GCA_947857235.1 of Jatropha podagrica. NCBI lineage: Eukaryota > Viridiplantae > Streptophyta > Magnoliopsida > Malpighiales > Euphorbiaceae > Jatropha > Jatropha podagrica. The sequence continues at coordinate 10,589 of CANUEP010166739.1, forward strand.
AGGTTTTGCAACTTTATTTGTGCATCTTTGTTGTATCATTTAATGGGTTTTCGAGTTTTTTAACCGCTTGTGCAAATTATTCATGAATTATATTGTAATTCGGGTTTCTAGTCTCTATTTGATTCAAAGTGAACACAGGACGATGGGGAGATTGTAGTTGCTTGGAAGGATTGGCAAAGCTTATAGTTATACCCCTTTGATGGAGGATATTTGCCGCATTGGAAATGAACATCTCTACAGCTTTTGAATGGACTAAATTTTTTTTTGCAATGGATGTCATTTTCTAGGTTGATAAGAAAGAGAATTCATTGAAAAGATTTTCATTCAGATCATAAGCCATGGGGGGGTTCCATGTATGGAGGTTACTTTCACCTTTAAATTACAAGTACTACAGTAAAATCTATGACTAGGAGTATTATCATTATTATGGATGTGTTACTGTTAGTAAAATGAATATCCGCTTGTAGTTGAGCTGGGAAGCCAAAGTTGATATGCATGTGTTACTATTACTAAAATAAGTAACGGCAGAGTCCTCTCCAAACCGCAAGAGATGGTACAACCATTGAACCTACGCTGTTTTTAATACACCTTGTCAGTGTCCGTTGAACCTGTGCAAAATCATCAAAAGCTATAGGCTGAGGAACTAGCACTACACGAAATGGAACGATGCGAAAACTCTTACAATTGCGGGCGAGTTCTAGTGGATTGGACTGGGATTTTATTTTAAGTGCTCGAGTTCTTACACTCTGCAATTGCCTTTATTTGGCGCGCATGAAGATCTTACGAGGCAATCGAAGGGTGTAGAGAATTGCAAGGTTAAACATATTCCAAAACTTGAGAATAAAAAGATGAAATTGCCTCGGACTGATTCGTGTCAGCGCTCACTCGTGCAAAGAAATGAAAATGAAACGAAAGAAATGATCCAGAATAGACTGAGTAGTTTCTGACGAACTTTCAAAAAGCTTTGACGTGATTGAGTTATTGACATAGTGCTTTACACTGGATTCCTCTTCTTGTCAATTCAAAACAACAAAAATATATTTATGCAATTTACAAATTTAAAGTCTGCTGTTGGTATTGTTATTGTTCCATTAAAAATATTTGAAGGTCAGCAATAACTTGATACTTTCCAACATTTGTTAGTTCTTTCCTATTTCCAAAATTAGATTTTGCTCCGTAGATCATGGTTATACCAAGCTCTAAATCTATCAGAATTCTGAAATCTGATAAAACCGAAATTAGTGATAAATATATGCATTGCTTAATAGATAAAACTTGTAAAGCTATATTGATCATGTCCAGCTCGAGTACTCGTTTTACCTCAACAGTAGCTCCTATTTCATCCTCATACCTCAAATTCAAATATATAAATTTTAATTAGTGTTAATACCTCATGTCAATTTACCGGTGGATCTTTGAATTTTAAAATTAAATCATAATTTTCCATATTAAACTTTTGATCAAGCTCTACTTATAAATTGACATGAGATACTTTTATATAACATTAATTAAAATTTATATATTTTTACGTAATAAATTAAATTTGAGGTATGTCAATAAAATAAGTGCTATGGTTGAAGTAGCTCGAGCGAAATTAAGCCGTCAATTCAAATACAATGCGATCGTGTCCAAGACGATGCGTTACAACTAGTTCTCTTCAGTCTTCTCTCCATCGTTGAAAGGCAGCCAATATTTGTCATTGGCTTCACTGTTATCTTTAAGACTTCGGATGAGTAATCAATGGCAAGAAGAAAGTGCCGCCTTACCATTTGGTTTTTTTAATAAAAAAGTGCGTATTTTTCTAGAAACTTCAATCACAGAATACTGGAAGAGGGTTTGGTGAGTGAGGAACTACCGGACTATTGTGAATTTTGGTTTTCTAATTTTAATGTTGGCAATCTGATCTTAATTAAGTGGATGGGAAGGACTCGGTTGGTTCAGTGTGACAGTCATCTTTAAATTTTGAATTTGGGAATTTTAACTTCTCATCAGAATTTTGAGATCAAGAACCAGCAACTTTTCTGTCCTTTCTTCTCTAATTTTTCCATTTGTTAAAGAATTAATCAGTACAAGAAAAGGTTGTTTTGATTGCTAAATAGAACTATATCCAGGAATGCCTGTCTTCATGTTCACTAGTAAATCAGATGACGCAGACTCCTTGACTGAGGATTTGCCGACAAGGAAATCCTAGGTTGATGTTGATTCAACGAGAGCAGCAGCTAAAGATGGAGGCAGCTCCTCCATGTCCAGCACTACCAACAATGAAGGTGAGAGCTCTTGTTTAATGACTTTCAGATCAAATTATGAAAAGCTTCCCGATTTTCTTAAGGGCTGTTTCGATTACTGCTGTATCTGCGTTAGATACCATATAGGGAAGGGGAAACTAGCTAGGCTTTTATTAGCTGAAGGTCTAATACCAGAAAAACCGGGGGAAGTAATGGAGGTTATAGCGGCAAACGTTATTGCTGAATTAATTGACTTAGGAATGCTTCGGCAAGTACTTGATGGATATGAGGATGCGATAGAAGTACCTGGCTTTTATCGCCAATGTTCTCTTATTAAATTGGAGAAACAAGATTTTGTCACTAAAATTGCAAATTTACCTTTGTGTTTAGTGGCCAGGGATGATGGTAGAGGCATCAATCCTAGCTATAAAAGTCTTAAAATCCGATCTCTGTTTGTGTTAACTGCTGAACGTTGCTCTTCTTCTCTTGGATCTTCAAGAGGAATTTCTCGTGCCTCCATGGAGACAATTTGTGGGTTTCAATTTCTTTTGGTGTTGGATTTGGATGGTGAAATAGAGTATTTACCTGATGAAGTAGGAGACTTGGTTCACCTGAGGTATTTAGGCTTGGAAAACTCAAATCTTGATGAGCTTCCGAAGAGTTTAGGTAATCTTCAAAATCTCCAAACTTTGGATATAACAATGTGCGGAAAGATGCAGGAACTACCAATAGAAGTTCTAAATATTCAACAATTGAGGCACCTTCTCATGTCAAAATCCTTTGATCATGGTGAAATTAGAGTCCCAGAAGAGATAGGAAAATTAGTGAATCTCATTACTTTCACTGGTGTGTATGCTGGAGGGGGCATTGCTAATGAATTGAGCAACTTTACCCAACTACGGGAACTCGGGGTTAAGCGTGTTAGCGAAGATCATGCTAGTGATCTGTTTGCAGCCATCATGAAGATGGAAAATCTTATCTCCTTGTCACTAGAGGTAGAGGAAGACTACTATGACGAAGAAATGGGCCTACCGGTTTCACTTTTTCCTCATGAATTCGAACAATTCTCCCCTCCATCTCTTCTGCAAGAGCTTTATTTACAGGGTGGCCTAGTTGAAACTCCCAGATGGCTTACTTCCATGCCAAACCTCACTAGGTTAAGCTTATACTTTTCTAATCTTACCGAGTCGCCAACTTTAGTCCTCCAATTTCTTCCAAAATTAAAGTATCTAGTTCTCTGGCAAACCTACAAAGCAAGACACATTGGTAAAGAATTTTGCCAAGCAGGTGGGTTTCCAGAGTTGGAAACTCTTACAATTGATTCTGACGTCCTAGTGGATTGGAGTGAGATTGTAAACGGAGCATTCCCAAGGTTAAGGAGTCTAAATATTCGTTGTTTTAGCTTGAGGTTTCTTCCTGAAGGATTACAAAACATTGCTACACTTGAGGAATTGTCTTTACATTCTATGGAAGGGGACCTTGCAAGGAGATTAAAGACTGAGGAGAATTACAAGCTCAAGCACATCTCAAAACTAAGTGCTTCCTACCGACGTCAAGGCATTCCCAGTTGTATTTATGTGGGAAGTCCACAAAGTGTCCTGGAATGCATCTGAGCGTAGGAAGAATGCTCAAGCACCTGAGACATGTTTAAGCGTTCATTGGGCTCTCCCATTGTAATATGCAACCTTGCGAGAGACCAGTAGCTCTACATATGCTAGGCTTATTCTTATGTATGCCATATGTTGGGATTTAGTATTCATGTAATTGTCTTTCCTGTATTCTTAATGTTACTTAACTACGTTAGAGAATCTCCATTCGATAAACTAGTACATTAGAATAGCTTAATGTCAAATACAAACCATAAACTTAAAAGAATGGGAATGGAGCAGAATCATTTGCATTTTCTTAAGAATCTTTCAAGTCAAATTATTAATAAATAAAAGCTTCGTGATTATCTCTAATCTTGCTTGGATTATGTTCTATCAATTCCAACAGGTATTACATAGAGCGAGGATCAGTTTTGAGTTATTAATATACGTTAGCTTTTTCTGTTTTTTAGTATTGACTAGCCAATTTCTATTAAGAAAAGGTTGGTGTTAATGCAGATTACTTCTGCAACTTTCAAGGAACTGATTAAGAGAACACAATTTGCAGTAGGTAAATTTGTTATTGACAAAAAGAAAACTGATAAGATGATGAAACTGAAGAAATAAAAATTTTATATGTACATACACAACGATACTTAATCAATCAGAACATCCTTATTATTGCCGCAACAGCTTACAGGAGAACTGCAAATCCTATCACAATCCAACTGCATTTTCCTAAAGTTCAAAGCTGAAAATGAAATTACATATAATTAACCTCCAGATGGATGACACTAAACTGCATTATCATCCCTGGGGTTCGAAACAAAAACACTAACTACGCCCTCTCGACAAGTCTAGAAGTTCAGGTTGTTTTGACCATTAATGCCTTTGATTGCAGATAACCTCTCCAGGAAAAGGTTAAACACCTCCTCTGGACTCAGCAAGCTAATCCTGCCATAATTGCAAGCAACTCCAAAACGCTCCCCCCCTCTTGTCAGTAGCTTCTGTGCTCTTAAAAGACTCTCACAATCTATATCCTCCTTGCACTTCAACCATGCAAAGGCTAAAAATGGAAGACAATTAAAAGAATTAATTAGAAAATCCATTGACATATGAGGCAATAGAATTAACAAAAGTTCGTAAAGGTCATGCGTTGCCATTTACCAGGATGTGATTCAGTGTAAATTTCACTGAAGTTGCACCACTCATGAGGGTACTTAGGGAGGCTAAAAATTGTGCTATTTTTAACAACTTGTCGCAATTTCTCCCATCTTTCAGCCATCAGGCACTGGCTGTACTTGAAAAAGTTTTCAGAATCTGGAACCCCATGCTGACAGCTATCAGTGACAACTCCTAGAATCTTCGCAGCTCGAAGCTGTGATTCTTTAGACACACCAATAGAGGTGATCTCCATAAATTTCATCATCTTCTTTGCCACATCTTTATCCTTAACAAGTGCCCATCTTCAAGCAAGAAAACACAAAAATACTCGTTAAACTTTCTTCTTCTTCATTTTTTTTTTTTTTAATTTATAGTTCAACTGAAAACAGAAGGGAATGTTTAAGTTTGCCCACCCAATTCGAGAACCAGCATGTCCAGTGCTTTTCGAAAATGTAAACAGCATAATATCATAATCTGCCGGATGAGTAATTGGTGTGTACTGTGGCCAATAATATGCAAGATCATAGATAATCTTTCCTTCTCCTCTGTTCACAACAGCTTCTCTAATGGCACCATCAGGATTGTTTGGTGACGTTACAATCTCAATATAAGGTTCATCCTTATCAAAGGCATATGCATCACCCGCCCATTTATATAGCCCTGAATTCAGCAAGTTTATCTGATCTTTATATGCCTGCAAGCATTATCCATACGAGCGATGAAATTTCTAAGGAGAAAATGGAACTACCGAAAAAAACACATATTTTCAATTATTTATTCGCTTATGGATTATATTATAGCTCAATTTATATGCAAATTATACATATACAGTATCATTATGCTAATAATCTAGTGGTTCAGTGTCTTCTTCTAAATTACAGAACAACCTTCCGTGTCTGCTATTCTAAAGAATTAAAATGGAAGTTGAAAAGAAAAACAATCATCTTAGTTCCTGCTGACCGCCGCTTATTGCGGGTTGGCCATATTATCAAGGTTTGTAGCAAATCGAAGACAACTTCTAAACCAACGTAATGGGATTAACCTAAGAAGCAAGAAAGAATCCGAAGTTTTAATTATGTATCAAGATTCATGCCAGACATAGCCATGTTACCTTGTTTGCCTGGGATCTTGCTATGACATATGCATATGGTTGTGTTTGTTTTCCTAAATATTTGTGTGTGTTTTAGAAACATGTTTGTCACATTGTCTCTTGTGTCGACCATAGATTGTATTGGAATCAGGACACCCATTTTTCCAATTCCAATTTGAAATTTATGTTTTAGGCCCGCAATGTTCGGCCCATAACAAAAACTCAGCAACAGACACGGTTCAGTAAATGCCAGATTAAATTAAAACCCATTTAACAAATCTTTTCCGTTGAGTTTGACTTTGTTAATCCTAATTAATTATCTAATCACTCTAGTAATTTAATCAAATAAGTCAAACAAAAGACCGAAGGTTATAACTAAATGCATGAGAAGCGTTCAATTAGTCTCACCGAGTAGTAAGGGGCAGCGCATACGACGCTAATGGGCTCGGGCCCACCAGGAGAAGACAGAGCGTAAAGCGCAGCTTGACAGAGCTGTGATGAGCCTGTCCCAACCAAAATGTATCGATCATCTGATTCTGCATTTCCAACCGTACAATGAAGCCGCTTGATTGCATCGGATAGTTGTGGCTCCAAAAACCAGCATAAGTTCTCAATATCACTGAAGTAGCTCATCAAATCACTGCCTGAAATCACCGTCGTACACTTGTCACCTGCTTTCCTCCAGTATGGCTCAAACATCGTCGGATCACCGCTGTAAAAAGTTAAAAATTAATAATGAATAATTGCGGTCAAATCAGACGTTACTGACCAGTGACAGCGCACAGGATACAAATTCCACGCAGTGCTGTGAAATCCAACGAGGATTTAGCTTTGTCTGTTACAGAAGACTAATTTTATACTATAGAGGATAGTACCATAAATTGATCCCTCTAGTTTGTGAATGCCTCTTCTGTCTAATTTTTTTTTTTTTTTGTAAGAATAGCAAAATGAAAATAAGCTACACTCGTAGATCTGAACACCCAAGGGTATATTAGCTTCTCTTCGATGAAATTGAAATTTTAATTTTCACAAATGAAATAAATATCAACGCCCAACACAAGGGGTTGGTTAAAAAAAAAAAAAAGAAAAAACTTAACGGTTAGGTAAACTAGAAAAACGAGTTCATGTTGATTTGATTTTACATGACCAAACATAAAAAGGAAGGACTTATCCACGTAAAAAATATTTTTTATTTCTACTTTTCCAACGTAAGATAAAGTTTGGCCACCCTGAGATAGGAGTTTGTTGCGCAGTATAATTATGAGATTATCAGTTGAAACTCTGTGGAAGTCAAACTTAATTTTAAAAATTTCTGATTTTAAAGATTATCATCGGAATATCGCCGGAAGAGAGATCGGGAATATTGAAACAACTGCAATAGCCAGAAAGGTCTAAAACAGAAAACGAAACGATAGTTTCAGCAAAAAACAAAAGGCTAAAAATAACTGTAAGAAAACGAGGATCAAAACAATATGAATGAAGAACATACTGATCAAGATTGATAACAGAGTCTGGGGAGAAAACTTTCTTGCTCCCGTTGACGGCATTTGTAGCAGAACCGGAGTTTTTGTTACCGTTCTCTGCTGCTGTGTCGAGACCGCCCATTTTCTCGTCTCTTTCTAGCCGGAAAGTCTAATTGGGTGGAGTTGTTTGGGTTACACTGAAGGTAAGATTGTTATCGTGTGTGCATGTGTTTGTGGAGAACTGGAACTATATATAGCGAACAACTGGTGGGAGGGTGCATGAACCATATCGCACTAATGCACCATTTGGCAAGTGAGGGTAAAATTGTAAAAATTTCGGCGGCTAGCAAAATTGAGTGTGATTCATATTAATGCGTTTGTTTGTTAATAATGATAATTATTGGAAATTACAGGAATTGTTCAAACCAACTAAATTAGGGATTTTAATTAGTAAACAGAAAGTTTTACAGTCAAATATTCACAAAATCCTAACCTCTTAATCAGGAATTATAATTCTATACCTTACTACTAAATAATATATAATACGAGATACCGTATTTTAATACAAAAACTCGCTAATTTGTTTCTAACTAGCTTGACATGCATATTCTCACTAATATAAGAAGCGAGAAATTTCAAATTTAAATTCTTTTAATTTTGCGAGTTTTCACCTGTTTAATAAGTTTAAAAAAAAGATTACTCATGTTGTACAGGTCATTATATGATTCTGCTCTATTGATCTTCCAATAAATAATACATAAAAAAAACCTTGTTTTTGTTTTTTACAGCTATCAAAAAAATTAATTAGATATTTTGTGCTAGACTTATATTTGACAATATTCATAAAATTGGCTGTTTAAATAAATTTGTTTCTATTACTAATAAATTTTAGATTTGATACCATTTTGGGAGGATTTTAATGCAACTAATACTTGATATATTTTTGCTAAACATTTTTTATTAATAATTTATATAGTTAATTAAAGTTTGAATTAATATTTTGATGTTTTTCCTATTTATGTTATTTTATTTATATTTATATATTTTAGACTATTAATCTGACAAAAACCTTTAGTAAATTGTATTTCTCAAATTAATATTTTTATATCATCATTTTATTTATAATTACTAATACATATAAATAACTATTAAATATCATTATAGAAAATTTAATCGAATTCAATTTATTTAATATAATTTGAAAATAAATAATAAATCCACCTAAAAAATAAAAAATATAATAATATGATATTTTAATTAATAAAATAATTATATTTTTAATAGTTATTTTATATTCTAATAGCAACTGCAGTATATTAAAATTTTATCTAACAATTAACTTTCTTAAATTGATAACTATTAATAATCTTTAATAATTATGAGTCACAGCAAATTGCCAAATCAAACCAACTAAGATAAAAATATATATATATAAATTACACAATATCCAAAGTATCTCAAAGATACCACAAAGATTGAATTAGCTGAAATAACATAAATTTTTTCCATTAGCTGTCAACGTAAATTATTTTTATTTAATTACCACATTAGAAAAAATGGAAAGATTTTTAATAAATACCCTCCAATGATAACATCTATTTGCTATATATGTCAAGCTAACGCGTTAAAAAAATAAAATAAATATTGTTAAATTAGACCTTTTATTTTTAATTTTAGATAGTCTTTCAGACAATATGAATATTTATTGTTCTATTGTGAACGACAATTATTACATTATGGATTAAGAAAAAAAAGAAAGAAAGAAAGATGTACCAGAGAATCCAAAACTCTAATTAAGCTTTACGTAGCATGTGCATGTCGTATTGGGTTGAGCTAACCTAAAATATTGCAGTTATTGTGCTAATAGCATCACCGGGCAGCTAAGTTGGTATGAAAGAACTACGACGCTGCAGGGGAAATCCGCCTATATACAAGTTCTTGGATGAGGTTTTTGAACAAAACTTTGATAGGCAACAGGTATATAAAAATTAAGATATTATAATATAACCGGAGAATTCTCTAGTTTGGCTACCACAATAATATATTTCATTATCCATCTTTTCTGTAAATTATCACTGCTTGAGCCACAAAATAATTTTTATCCAATTAGTTACATAAACACATGTTACGTAGGAGCAAGATATTATAATATATAGCAGGAGAATCCATCATTTTGTTTACCACAACAGTAAGCATCTTTCCTATAAAGTATCACTACTTGAGCCATAAAAAATAGTTTTTATCTAATAATTACATGAACACATGTTAGGTAGGAGTGAGATGTTATGATATAGCTGGAGAATCTATCATTTTGTCCACCACAACAGTATATTTCACTATAAATATCACTATCTGAGCCACAAAAGACAGTTTTTATCCAATAGTTATATGAATACATTTTAGATGGGAGCAAGATATTATGATTAGCTGGAAAATCTGTCGTTTCATTTACCACAATAGTATATTTCGTTATTCCTCTTTTCTGTAAAGTATCACTACCTAAGCCACAAAAAGTTTTAATCCAATAGTTATATAAATATGTGTCAGGTAGAAGTGAGATATTATGATATAGTTGGAGAATCTATCGTTTCGTCTGTCACAACAATATATTTCATTCTCTCTTTCCTGTGTAAAGTATCACTACCTAAGCCACAAAAGACAGTTTTTATTCAATAGTTACATAAACACATGTTAGGTAGGAGAGAGATATTATTACATGATTTGAAAATTTGTCGTTTTGTCTACCACAAAATATATTTCGTTATCCCTATTTTTTGTAAAGTATCACTACCTGAGCCAATAAAAGACAGTTTTAATCCAATAGTTACATAAACACATGTTAGGTAAAAGCAAGATATTATGATATAGTTGTAGAATCTGTCATTTGGTCTGCCGCAATAGTATATTTCGTTATCTCTTTTTTCTATAAAGTATCACTACCTAAGCCACAAAAAATAGTTTTTATCCAATAGTTATATGAATACATGTTAGGTAGGAGAGAGATATTATTATGTGGTTTGAAAATCTGTCGTTTCGTCTACCATAAAAATATATTTCGTTATCCCTGTTTTCTGTAAAGTATCACTACTTGAGCCAACAAAAGACAGTTTTAATTCAATAGTTACATAAACACATGTTAGGTAAGAGCAAGATATTATGATGTAATTGGGGAATCTGTCGTTTCGTCTGCCGCAACAGTATATTTCGTTATCTCTCTTTTTGTAAAGTATCACTTACCAAGCCACAAAAGACAGTTTTTATTCAATAGTTACATAAATACATGTTAGGTAGGAGAGAGATATTATTACGTGGTTTGAAAATTTGTCGTTTCGTCTACCATAAAAATATATTTCGTTATCCCTGTTTTCTGTAATGTATCACTACCTGAGCCAACAAAAGACAGTTTTAATTCAATAGTTACATAAACACATGTTAGGTAAAAGCAAGATATTATGATGTAGTTGGAGAATCTGTCATTTGGTCTGTTGCAATAGTATATTTCGTTATCTCTCTTTCCTATAAAGTATCACTACCTAAGCCACAAAAGATAGTTTTTATCCTTTGGTTACATAAATACATGTTAGGTAGGAGAGATATTATTACGTGGTTTGAAAATCTGTCGTTTCGTCTACCATAAAAATATATTTCGTTATCCCTGTTTTCTGTAAAGTATCACTACCTGAGCCAACAAAAGATAGTTTTTATCCAATAGTTACATAAACACATGTTAGGTAAGAGCAAGATATTATGATGTAATTGGGAAATCTATCGTTTCGTCTGCCGAAACAGTATATTTCGTTATCTCTCTTTCTGTAAAGTATCACTTACTAAGCCACAAAAGACAGTTTTTATCCAATGGTTACATAAAAACATGTTAGGTAGGAGATATATATTATTACATGGTTTGAAAATCTGTCATTTCGTCTACCACAATAATATATTTCGTTTTCCATGTTATCTGTAAAGTATCATTACCTGAGCTAGGAAAAGACAGTTTTAATCCAATAGTTACATAAACACATATTAGGTAAGAGCGAAGCGAGATATTATGACGTAGTTCCAATCTGTCGTTTCGTCTGTCGCAACAGTATATTTTGATATCTCTCTTTCTTGTAAAGTATCACTTACTAAGCCACAAAAGATAATTTTTATCCAATAGTTACATAAACACATGTTAGATAGGAGCGATATATTATTATGTAATTTGAAAAAATCTGTTGTTTCGTGTATCACAACAGTATATTTCGTTATCCTACTTTCCTATAAAGTATCACTACCTGAGCAAGCAGAAGACAGTTTTAATCTAATAGTTACATAAACACGTGTTAGGTAGAAGCGAGATATTATGATGCAGTTGAAAAATCTGTCGTTTCATCTACTGCAACGTATATTTCGTTATCTCTCTTTCTTGTAAAGTATCACTACTTAAGCCACAAAAAACAGTTTTTATCCAATAGTTACATAAACACATGTTAGGTAGGAGAGAGATATTACTATGTAGGTTGAAAATCTATCGTTTCATCTACCACAATAGTACATTTTGTTATCCCTCTTTCCTGTAAAGTATCACTACCTAAGCCACAAAAGACGGTTTTAATCCAATAGTTACATAAACATGCATTAGGTAGGACGAGATATTATGATATAATTGGAGAATATGTCGTTTTGTCTACCACAATAATATATTTTTTTATCTCTCTTTATTGTAAAGTATCTACTAGCTAAGCCACAAAAGACGGTTTTTATCGAATAGTTATATAAACACATGTTAGGTAGGAGCGATATTATGACGTAATTGGAGAATCTGTCATTTCGTCTACCACAACAGTATATTTCATTATCCTTTCCTGTAAAATATCATTATCTGAGCCACAAAAGACACCTTTTATTCAATAGCTACATAAACACATATTAAGTAAGAGTGAGATCGTGGAATCCGTTGTTTTGGCTATCATAATAGTATATTTCATTGTCTCTCTTTTCTATAAGGTATTACCATCTGAGCCACAAAAGATGTTTTTTTTTTTTTTTTTCAATTGTTGCATAAAAATAGGAGCAAGATATTATAATGTAATTAGAGATATGTCGTTTCATCTACCACAATAGTATATTCCATTTTTTCTTTTTTTATCATTATTTGAGTCACAAGAGACGTTTTTTATCCAATAGTTACATCAACATTATATTTTGTCATTATTGATTAAGATTTGTATTTATGGTGACTGTTAATTTACCAATTTATATATTCCCAATAATTATTATATTTATGATACTAAATATATCAGTTAATTAATTTCCAAGCGAAGAAAAGAAAGAAAAAAAACTTTTAATCGATGGTATGATATTTGATTCCAAAATTATAGAGAATGTAATCAACTAAAAAAATAAGTGCTGAGATCAAATGATTAGCAACTACTTTCTTTTCTTTTCATACTATCACCTAATTCTAGTTATTGCCATCATATACAATAATAATAATATTTCAATCAACTGGGAAAGCATTAAATAGTTAATTGTTTAACAAGAAAAAATGCAAAAAAAAAAAAAAAATTCCATGGAACTGTGGGGTACTCATAGTCCAAAAATAAATCTGTAAAACGTCATTTTTCAACAGCAAGAACTTAATTACGTTACCTAAAAAGTCTCCAAACAAACCCTTAAGGGGGGGGGGGGGGGGGGGGGAATTTTTATGCAATTTGGCCTATATTTTTTTTTTTTTTTTTTTGGTTTGGACAAAGCAAAAAAATGAGGGGGGGTTTGAAAAATGTATAATTTTTTTAAGGCATTTAA
>CANUEP010166877.1:0-35000 GCA_947857235.1 Jatropha podagrica
TACCCGCCTAAATCATGCAAACATGCTCCAAAAATAGTAAAGAAAATATTAACTATGCACCGTAATTTTTCCGGACTAAAATAATACCAAGTCCCGGACCGATGGTACTATTCACAGACCGGTAAATCATTATTACCGACATTAAAAGAAAATCAGTCTGTTACAGCAGTAGCAGCATTTGCTTGTGACTTCTTGAGTTTTTTATCTTTAAACCATTTCGGGTAACAATGTAACTTGAAACAAGTTTCTCTAGTGTGCCCTACAGCATTATAATAGCTGCAATACCTTCTTTCTTTTTAGCAAAACCCCCGACATCATCAGCCTTGTAATTAGCATACTTAGCAGTATAGTGCTCATTTTATTCAAATGTCAAGGTGTGAATCTCCCTTTACTTTTCAACTATTAGAACCATTGAGTAAGCTCTATTTATGCTAGGGAAGGGATCCATGAGCAAGATCTAATTTCTAACATTATCATAAACTCATTCAACCCCATTAATAATTGCATTAATTTATCTTCATTCTCTATTTCGTTTAGTGACTTAGAAGCCCCATAATTACATGTGGGTAATGGTCTAAGACAACCTAATTCATCACACTATCTCTTCATCTTTGTGAAATACACTATTACAGAACTGTTTCCTTGCTTTAGATTAGTTATTTCTTGTTTGATTTGGTAAAGCAAAGGTCCATTACTTTCATCAAACCTCTGTGACAATTCCTCCCACAATTCTTGTGCACTATTTATGTATAAAAAAGCCTTTACTATATCTTTGAAAATTGAGTTTAGTATCCAAGATACTACCATACAATCCGCTCTCATCCATTTGTCAAAATTAGTTGAATTACGCTCTGATTTAGAACAGTGACCATTAATAAACCCTAACTGATCATTAGCTCTAAGTGCAATCAGCATAGATCTACTCCAAGAAAGATAGTTATTTCCAGTTAGCAAAACACTTACTAGATTAGTTGAAGGATTATCAAAATTGAGCAATTTCAATGTATATGAATCACCCACTTCAATTCTTCTAGGTGGTGTGGCAGTCACTGCAGATTATTGATGTGTTATGGTTACTCAATTGCAGGATATTCAAGGATGAAGATTGTAAAAGTAGAAGAAGCAATAAAACTAATCAAGATTAGAGAGTACAAGCTCTAATACCATGTTCAGAAACTTGAAAAATCAAATGTCGAAGGAAATTTATAGAGAATCGTAGATTTGTAAATGTATTTAAGAAGGAAGTGAATTACAAGATGATGGAAAAAATATAACCGTTGTCTATATATGCCAAGGTCTAAATATTATTAACGTACATATGTTGTATTATATAATTTCCTATATAACTCACTTGTCAACTCAAATTTGAATTAATTCGATTTCTTATGCAAACCCATTTATTTATTTTATAATAGAAAATTTATAATTTTGTCACTATAGAATGCTTAAATTAATTATATTGTCTCCACTTTTTTTAAAATGCACTGTTTTATTTCTATAGTTCATCCCTATTAAATTAAAATGTCATTTCATCTAAATTTTAGCATTTTATTCCGTTAGTGAATGCGAAAATCAAAGTCAGATGAGAGAGAAACATCTTTATTGTCCAAAATGTGCTTGATTAATTTAAAATGTCCAAAATGTACTTGTTCATCCTCCATTACATAAGCTTTCTCTCTCTCTTTCCTCCTCTCTCATACACAAACACATAGCAGAAAAAATAAAGGATCCAACCCAATAAAAACACTCAATCTTATCAAGCAATTGAAGAGCTCTCAATGCATTTGTTATTAAATGCTTAAATTTTAATTTTAAAATACAATAAGACATATAAAACTAAAAATTAATTTATCATAAACAAAACCCAACCACCTACAATTTCAAGTTAAAATTTTACTTTGGCCAACCAAAACAATATGGGAAAAAAATAAATCCATAAAATAAAACCCAATAAAATTTCAAAGAAAAATAGAGAAATAAAACAGCACAGTTTAGAGAGAAGATCGACAAATTGAAATTTATTTAGAGAATCAAATAAAAAACAATGATGGTCTTGGATTGTTTAGATTTCACCGTCATTTGTTCTTTTTCTTCTAAGGTTTTGGGTCAATAAGAGAATAACCAAAAAGCGTTTTTATACAAAGCTTCAGTGTCTTTTCATAGCCACTTAAAGTTCACAATGACTTCCATTGGACAAAAATACATTTTAATTTAACGAAAATAAACTACAAAAATAAAATAGAGTATTTAAAAAAAAATAAACTATAAAAATAAAATAGAGTATTTAAAAATAAAAAAGGTGAAAACAGAGTAGTTAATTTAAACAATTTATAAAGATAAGATTATAATTTTTCCTTGATTTGCTGTATTTGAATTTGGGCTTCACTTGTACTGATCCAATCCATTATACAATCGTCCACTTAGCAGAAACCCTTAAGTTAGTAAAACCTAAAACCTTCATTCACACGCAGCGCCGCTACTTCATTATTTGCCTCTCATTCAAAAGCTACCGGCCACCCTTCCTGGGCAATGCATCGCTCCACCGCTGTTGAATTTTCTCTTTTTCAAAACTACGAGTAAGAGAGAAAAAAAAAAAAAACCAACGTTGCTCCATCGCCAGTTATTTCTCTCACCGAAAAGTGCACCACAAAAGCAACAACACATCATCGCCACCGAATTTCAGAGAAGACATTAAATTCAAAGCTAGAAATTAATTCGCCATTAATGAATTACAGAATTTGATTCTTGCTGAGGTTTATACATGATTTAGTTTTTTACGTGATAAGATTTTATTGAGAGTTTAAAGGAGATAATATATAAGGTGTCTTTTTTCCCTTATTTTTTTCACTTTTCAAATTTTTATTACTTAAAAATATTTTTAAAAATAAAAAACATATAATATGCCACGTAAATAATATATATATATATATTTTTTACATGCCACATGTAATCCACATGAAAATCCAGTGCCATAAAATCGATTAAAACGGCTAAAGACATTTAGTGTTATAAAATTAAAATTTAAATATTTTTAAATTATAAATTAAAAATATAAACACAATTAAGTATTAAGTAACCACAATATTACAATGAAATATACCTTTTAGTAAGATTTATACGCAGACACGAAGTTCCAACTGTTAAGTATAACAATGTGTTATTTTTATCGTAATAATATTAATGTTACTTTGTATACCTTACTGTTACTTTATGTACATTCACAAAACTTAAATACATTCTATCTGATACTGTGACATAGTTTTATTGGTTTATTGATTTGTAAAATTAATCTAGAGAGAACATTGATCTCTCAAATCATTGAAAAGCATTAAAATAAATTATAATTTATTAAAACATAATACTTTAAAATGTCAACAAAATATCATTTTAATAAATATTTTCTAAAAATACAATTTAGAAAATTAATTTTTCGCAAAATACCATTATGGTAAAAAAGCCCCAATTTGCAAGTTCACATTTCAGTAGCCGAATTTCAATATACCTATATGGAAAATAAATTAGAGACCCACATCGTGTTGAGAAGATATAAATTAGGAATCAACTCCGTCTCTAAGAACAGTAAGACATGAATTAGCAATGAGCACGCTGTGTGGCAATTCTCCAATACACCTAATTTGGTAGCTAAATGCAAATGCTTTAGCCTTTAATAAGAACTGAAAAATTCGAATCACATTAGTTCATTCTAACGCATTCACTTTGTTATTGTTAATATTCGGTTCAAAAATATTTAAATTTATGAAATTTAACACAATCAAATCCAATTTTATTAATCATAAATGAATGTTATAATCAAGTTAGTATCCACATTATCAGATTCTGAAGACATAGAACACAGTAACAAACCTCTAACTAAAACTTTCGATTCCTATTGGTAAAGATACAATCCTAAACACTCAAATTGAAGTTTGTGACTCCAAATCAATGAAATTCAATTAAAAGATTCAAATTAGATGGCGCAAACAAACACAAACACAAACACGAAGACAAGATTGTTAAGCGGAACAAGGTTTTCAATCAAGTACATATACAAGTTCAGTATTATTATTAACACATTCTAGTATAATTATTAATGTCGAACACATGGAATTAGAGAGAAAAGAAGTACCAAAGGAAGGAAGCAGAGGAGCTAATTGTAATAGAGCTCGAGACCCATGCCGTCATGAATTTCGTAGTCCTGGAGGGTAATATGATCCTTGTATATAGTGTACCACTTCTGGATCCGAATCTTATCGGGTCGGGTTCCAGTCTGAGCCGCGACTAGTTTTTTAAGGTCGCCGATGGTGTCGTCCTTGTTGCATTTGACGCGAACTTTCTTCCCCAACCTATCATTCAAAATCACCTCTATCATCTTCTTCGAGTCTGGATCTTTCTTTCACCTTTTTTTTTTTTCTCGGATAACAGACGCAAGGATGATTGAAAAAATGCCCTGTTGTATATCTAGTCTAAGCCGGTTTTTGCGTGGCATGTCTAGAAGATTCGGAACTGTACACGTGGTGGAAGTTGTTAGGTCATAAAAAAAAAAACGAATTTCTCAAATTTGTCTAGAAGTTTCGTCTGGATTCCAGCCAGTTCAAATATGTTTTACATTTTTCTTTTTTAAAAAAAAATTATATTCATCTTTTTAAAAAATATATATTTTTCTCTCATACTAGAATTAGCCAATTCTACCACAATTTCAATATATTTATTCCGTTTCAATGTGGATAGTCTCATTTTCTCAAATTATATATACACATATATATAATGTTAAATTATTATAAAATTTCCTCTAAATATTATTCCATTTCACTTTAATATAAATAAATACGCATTTTACCTTATTTCGTTCATTTTGAATTTTAAAACCATATTGTTTTTTTTTAATTTATCTATATTTATTTAGTGTCAATTATTTTTATATTTTCCTTTTAAAAAGGATAATCTAAATTTTTTACATGTTTTTAGAATATCAATGAATTTCAACTATTTTCTTAATATTTATGTTATTAATATCAATGAATTTCAATTATTTTCTTAATTTGAATGAAAATAGTAAATATTGTTATTAAAGTAAAATTGAAAAAATCTACAGGATATGATCCAGTTGACAACACAGGCTGAATATATGAAAAAAAATTTCGCGTTTGTTCCCATCAAATGCATTTGTAGAAAGGACCAATAAATCTTAACTGGAACTGATTTTAAACAAATTAGACAATCTCTGATAACAGGATCTGAATACCGTAATTGTAAAAAAAAAGATAGAACCGATGGAGTAATGTTTGTTAAACACTCTCAAAATAATAATCAAAATGATGTTTGATTTGTTTAGATATAGAATAATTGTGTTTTACTTACTCCGACAGTTAAAATATTAAGAGAATATTAATACCTACTCAAACCTCCATATACATCTATATTATCTCAACCTATCAAAATTAATCTTATCAGCATCATCAAATATTAATCTAATGTTTAAAATATATTACACATGCTTTTAATTTAGATTCTAATTTTTAATTTTTAATATAAATAATTTATTATTAGACTTTAAAAAAATATATAAATTTATTATTAGATCTTAAAAATATATATATTAATTTGTATCACAAGTCTATGTAAGATTTCCTCTTATTTTTTCTAAAAAAATTCCCAAAATAATTTTGAAATATAGAAGACTTTCTTTTTATTTGAGCGGAATTTTGGAACATAGAAGTTGATTCCATTTCATTCCGAATTTTTTTTGCATAAAATTTTCAGAAATATTAAAATTAATTTAGAATATCCAAAATTTAAAAATTCCTTAAACTCAAGTAAACAAAATTTAAATATTGAAATATATAAAACTTCTCAAAATTAATAATTAGCTGTTTAATTTATTTAAATAAAGTGTAAAATATTAAAATGATAATTTAATTATTAGGCAAAGGGGAAACCCATAAATGGATGAACATAATTTAAATCACAATTTAAAAAGTAATGAAATAAAAAAAATAATGATTCAATCTCAAATAACAGAAAATAATGTAAGTTTAAAATACTCGGTCTAAAAAATAATAAATTCAAAATAAAAGACTACAAAGTCAATGTACAATGAAAATCAAAACATATACAGTAAGGACCAAAAGGCAAAAAGCAAGTTATCACCATAAATATCT
This sequence comes from Jatropha podagrica, assembly GCA_947857235.1. Classification (NCBI taxonomy): domain Eukaryota; kingdom Viridiplantae; phylum Streptophyta; class Magnoliopsida; order Malpighiales; family Euphorbiaceae; genus Jatropha; species Jatropha podagrica. The sequence goes on from CANUEP010166877.1 coordinate 6,159, forward strand.
AATTACAACTTTACTCGCCCAAACTCGATACCATTCAATATTTTAAATATATTTAAAAAGTGAAAACATAGTAGATTAGGTCAAGGTAGACAAAAAGGAACAACAGCAGCCAGAATGTAAATATGAATATAAATATGATGAGAGCGAAATATTGAGTTAGTGACGGGAAAGAAACAAAACCTTGAATAATAAACAACAATAGGAGTAACAATAACAACTAATAACAGTAAAATCATAACACAACCTACCAGCCAAACCCCATTTTGAAACAAAAATACACTATACATATGTCTGCTGCCTGAGCCCTTGCCAACCAAAAATGGGGTCAGTGGCTGAAGGATCCAATTTTTTGCCAGTTAGCAGAATGAACTTACCATCACTCCAGCACAGCAACTTCTTGATCAACCCTCCAATAGTTTGCGTCGTTGAACTCTTTAATCCCGTTCCCGTTATCATTTGAATTCTCCTTTTCTGGAACCTTTGGCATAATGTTCCTCTTTAGAGGGCCTGCTTCACCAACTATACCCTCCTTGAGAGCCTGTTCCATCGCCTTCTCAGTTCCTTCTATTTCCACACCAACAAATTCGACATCCTCTTCAAACAATGAGGGTGCGGTTGCAGATTTATGGCTTGTATCACTACTACTCGCTGACCCATCACTAGAATTGTTGGAGGATGATGAGCCATTTGGTAGTGGGGAATCACCACTTGAAGGGGAATTAACATCAGGAGTTGCTAACTCGGCTTGACTGGAAAGATTGACATCAGAGTCATCATGATCTACAAATGGATTCAAATTAGACCCACCTAATTGCAAATCTGATGTTTCTCCCCACCCTACCCATTCCGGGAAAGGCCTGTCTCCAAACAAGTCATCACTGTCCGGAGTATCAAATCTGAAAAATCCAATATCATCAGGAGCAGTCGCCTGCTCACTTTGTGGAATTGGAACACTCCCAGGCAATCCATTGGCAAAGTTTGTGTTGGAAGTGGATGCAGAATTGACAGACTCTTTGCTCTCTGTTAACTCATCATCTTCTCCAACTACCACCTCATCATCACTGCTGCTGTTACCACCACCGTTAGCAGTTCCATTCAAGTTTATTTCATCCATCATCTCCGTAGGTGATGTACTCACAGGGGCATTGCCAGCTCTGTCATCTTGGAATGCAAACCAATTGGAATTTGTGAATAAACTGCTGCATTAAGAAAAACATGAGGTGTTATTCAATCATCAAGAGATGGATCATTAATTTGGCATGCTAATACAGTGACCCTATGAGGACTGTGGGCCTGCCGCTTTGTTCAGGAGATTTCCCAAATGGCTATATTGAACAGGAAAATTCTTATAATACAGATCTTTGTTCACGTCAAAAGCATCATGAAATTCAATGGATGTGTTAACTTTCAGTTTGAACAGCTTTATTTGAGATGCAGTTCCCCACCCAAATACAAGAGTCCACAGAGACTAGACGATCCTTAGTTACTCTGATTTCAACTTTCTCGAGCATTATTCAATCCACAATCCAAGTTGAAAGAAAATTGCAATGAAATATCAAACATTAAATAGGAGTCAAATCACACAATTGGTTAGACTAACCTCCCTTGTTCATCGCCAAGCCTCAAAGATGATATAACGACTTCAGCAGACTCATCATCAAAGTAGACTTCCTGCATGTCAAATACGCAAACACTATATTTAATATCTAATATCTAATCTGATATTGAAAGATATTTAAAAACTTTCTATTCTGATCCATCTATGTTTCTGTTTCACATCTTACCAATGCTAATATTTCTATATGGAAAAACATCGACACCCAACCTAAGATATGCACAGACACAAGACAGAGATAGGGCAAGGGCGTGAGAATCTAACTGTACCTCATCATCTCGATCAAGGCCACCATTATCCTGCAACCAAGATAATATTAAGTAAAGACCCATAACTCTTATGTTTTTTTTAGAATAAGTGATATGGTTTTCATCCACAAACCTGACAACGCAGAAAATAATGAAAATATAAAAAAATTGAGGCGTACCTCTTCATTATCCTCATTCCCATACATTTTGTATCTAAAAGCCTGGCTTAAGTTATTTGCTAGAGCTGCTACATCATAATCTCTATCGTGAAGATCATCCTCATCACTATCTCTTGTCCTATCCTGCAATGCAGTGGGGCGACTGCAAAAATCAAGGAAAACAAATTCAAAATTTTCAGACAATTGTAATATCATAATACTACATTCAAACCCAAAAGGTACAAACAAAACTTTCTAGCAAGTAGGACAAAGACCCTATATATGAAAGACAATTTAAACCGCACTAGCATTTCAATCTGGATTCTTCAGACATGGCCAGCCAGGAAAAACAAATCTCCGCCTTAAACTTCAAATACAAACATATCATCCTGCCACTCTCCAGCAGCATAACTCCACATTTCTATTCTCATCTTCTATCAGAGCCAGAAATTTTATTCCAATATTTTCCCACTCTTCTTCAAAACCTTAACCAGTCCGCAGCCATCCATCCAAACATCAGTCAGGCAGCAGCCAAAGGTGCTGAGTTCAAGATTTTTAATTAGTACCTGGGTTTCTTTCTTTCGCAGGACATTAAGTGTATATGTATCTTTATGAATTGATGAATTTTTAAATGTTGGAGTAAATCCATAGTCAATTGAAACCACCAAAACTCATTTGCAATCTGATAATTCCTCCACTTCACTCATTTTCAAGAATTCCAACTTTTAACAATATAGTTGCTGATGAAAGTTAAAATCACCATCCATTACCATATCGGTAGGCTAGAGAGATGGAATCAGGTAGACGACTGTTAGCATAATACCTACCAGAAAACTACTCTAAAATCATTTTTGTTTCTATGTGCTCTACTCACACACAAATATTTGGAAACCGATTAAGAGTGGAAACAAAACCTGGGATCTCTTGGTTTCTAAGGTCACACCGAAGTCTTTTCACCCAGTCAAATACAAACCAACAAGAGCTAAAAATTGCTTGAGTGAGGGAAAAAGAGAGAGGTAGTAGTTACGTCCAATTGGAGGGTTGATATTTCTCTCTATTTATTGAAGATAGCTTTAAAATATTTTTTATTCATAGTGCAATTGGAACATTAAAATCTTCAATCAATTTGCAGTATATTGTAGCACATAGGACCTTGCCATCGAAATAAAATAGATAAACAAAGCTTATCAACATCATAAATCTCAACTACAAATGCTTAAAATATTTTGCCCAAGAGCATATCAATATCTCGGCACTTTTAGATTTTAAAATAGGGAGATACCTCACCGATCTATAATTCTCTATTGTTTAAAGACCACTTACGACCACTAAAAAAGGCAACCCAATCAAGCTAGCTGTTTCATTAAATGCACAAATAAAACATTCCACAATTCAGGCTAATGCAATGCATTGCATAGATGAACAAAAAGCATACCCGCAAGCCCACCGATGGACATTTTCAACAGCATTACGGTCCTGCAAGGTGCTAGCTTGCCAGTCATTCCATTCACTATTTTCCTACAGAATTACAAACAAAGATGTTTAAGCAAAGACATTAAACTGACTATTCTAATAAAATAATCACCATATCCAAAAATATGGTGCTAAAGAGCAAGTGGCAATCATATCATGTAATACTGCTAGTCTGTAATAGAAATTTCCCAAAAAGAAGCATATACCAAATGAAGAGATACTTTATTATTTAAAAAATAAAAAATAAAAAGCAAAACCAAAGAGGCCAGGTTCACATCAAAGAAAATCATAAAATATTGCAAAAACTCTTGTTGAGGAAAAGCTTCTATGACAGGAGATATTTATGCAATCACCACATGAATCAAGAAATTCTCTACAATTTAAGTTCTGCAAACTTCTCAAAGACACAATCTCCCTAGGAGACATTTAAATAGCGGTTAGAACCTGTAGATATGTCTGAATTCGGCTATTGGTGTTTCTCAACTGAACAAGCTTATTAGAAATCCGCGTAATGTGACCAAGGTTTCCTGCTCGTGGAGCCTGTTTTCCAGCAGCAGGCAGAGTTGGCTGCATAAGGATAGAATACAATTATCTACTGCCTGAAAAAGCTATGCAGAAACTAAATGCCACATATATTGATGAAACAAAGAGTCAGAGAAAGGAACCGTAGAAGTAAGCGCACTAACTAAATTAAGAAAAACGGAACATTTTGCTATGGCCCACACCACGCCCCACCCCCCAGGTCTCCCAGCTTACTATTTGCTCATTAGATCACAAACAAATATTAGTTCTTATCAGTTTTAGGGGCATAGATTTTGCACCATCTAACAAAATTTCATTCAACAAAACATCAATATCTGTCTACCTGATTAGGATCGCCTGAAATAGTGGGGTTTTTGTCTGTCTGGAGAATTTTTCCAATCAAATCACACTCCCGAAGCAGATGATCAACCATAGCATTGCTCTTGGTCTCCAAACATGACAATATAATACTCTCCACATGATGATGCAATGCATTATTGTATGGGTACCTGTACCCATTAAAAGACCAGCACCATTATCCATGCCAACAAAAAGAGTAAGATTTCTTTATGAAGAAACTAATGTTTCCTGGACACCAACTTCAATAATTTGCCCATATACTCAATTAAAAAGGGGTGAAAAAACTTACTCAAAGAATAGATCAAGGACGCGTTTAATGGTTCCCGAGCTGACTAATTCCTTTTCAGTAGCTTCATTCCCCGTCCTTAATAGTACCGCAATGAACTCAACAATCTAAAATAAATATGGAAGCAGTCATCTCAAAAACAAATTTCATTTCAGTATAAACCAAATTTTAAATTCAATATTTTACATTTCTAACAGCAGTACACAAACATATTAATATAACAACTCATTAGATAACGATCCCAAGCTCATGAAAATAGCAATGAACTCCACTAATCTAACTTCACCGAGGTGACAGCAACGAATTATCTCCTGAACCAACTTCTGCACCAAGGTAAAGAAAAAGGCATGACAAACCTTTAGGCGATGCTTCCCGAGAGGAGGCTTCAGTTCTCCATATGTTGTAGGCAAAATTTTCTCATCAGACAAGACATTCAATAGCATTAGCAAGTCACCTGCAAAAATAAGAAAATAATAGATAAAACCAATCACTTTTGTCAATTCCCTATCTAACCTGTAATTGAACTAAAATTATAGATTCAATCTATATATAGAAGATTAAAGAATCTGAAACAGGTAACTAGTTAGATGGGATGAAAAGCTACAGGGTTAAGACAAGCACCTCCCAAAATACACATGCACAAAACCAAGAAAAGAGAGAGAGAGAGAGAGAGAGAGAGACCGTGTGTCTGTGTAAAGCAAAGGTGGTAAAATGGCGACGACGCTTCTCCACATTTGAAAAACAATTTTGACACAAAAAAGCAACTAAACTTTTTCTTATTTGGTCTAACAGAAACAAAAATGCACTCACCTAGTTTAGGCAGCATAGCATCAACTGTCTCTGGATTTACAGGGATCGAAGACTCATAAATATGTTGACTTCGGAAAGAATGAAGCAAGGGAGAAGAAATTGCAGATCGTTTTGGATCCAGTAAAGATATACACACAGAAAGTGAGTGCACAAGGCCAGATTTTGAATGTGAATCTTCCAATGCATGGCCAAATATCCTTGAAACAAAGCTGCAAACAGATTTTATGACCAGCATGAATTAACACATATATGGAGAAAAGAAAGGAAAAGAGAACTAGAGAAATTTTATTATCAGTGTAGAGGAGCACAAAATAATACAAACCTTGGACTAGAGAGTTTAGTAGCCAAAGCTGAGGGAGCGTTTCGAGTTATGGCACATAATGTTTCTGCTGCATTGGCATGAACTTCAGGAGGGCTCTGACATATGCCAAAGAAAATGTTCAAAGACAGAAATACGAGCAGAGGCTGATTATGCATGCTGCAGATTGATTTTAAAATTCTATTATTGCTGACATTTCTATATTATTGCATTATTTTGAGTTTTATCTTTGCAATTCCCACACAAGTCCTTAACCTTTTTTCTCCTGTCTCCTAGAGAACCCAAAATTAATATATTTGTAAAATAAATGAAGACCCAAAAAGTAAAAGGAAATAAAATTGAAATTGAGAACTGAACTCAAACAGGAGCATATTAGAATTGATTGTCATTCAAAAGAGCTGGCTATCCTACACAGGCAATGTGACTGCCTACATATGACCAAAATCAGGACCGGCACTACACATGAAAATAACTATCTGAGCAAGTACAATAACACACACACACACTGAAACCATTTCAGAACGATCGATCCATACTTCTGAATATTGATGAATCGAAATTGAATTTGCTGAATTGGTTGTATTAAGTCCATTGTGTGAGCAAAATTTCACTTACAGAAGGACTCAATTTGTCCACAATCATTTCCAGTAAATTGCTATCAGCCAACCACTGCATCACGTCGATAAAATTGGGATACACATGGTCATCTGCCCCTACCAGCCGAACCAAAACCTGCATGAAGCAATAATATAAAAAATCAACAGAACAAAAAAGTGAGAACTTATTAAATGGAAACCACTGTGACATTCAAATATCTCAACTACCTCCATGATGGATGTTATTCCAATTAAATCAACCAGTTGACGGAAAACATCTTGATGAGCCTGTTAAATTCAAATAGTGAATAAACAAAATAATTCATGACATAGAGATAGTTTAAGCAAAACATAAACCATAATAGTATGCATAATAGCACACAACATGTATCTGAAACTAGGTAGCCCTTGTGGATGTAAGAAACTACAAGGCAGATATTATTGGTAAAAGAACAAGTGTTCAGGGAAAAAATTTACTCACTTGAACATAGTTCATAAGTGGGACAGTCTTGCGTACCATAAGGCAAACAACAACCTAAATTCAACAGCAAATAGCATAAAAAAAGTGGTTGAACAAAGAAAAAACATACAAGAAGATAACTTAACTGAAGATAAAGCAGTGAACAGCATACCTTGCTGAAATACCCAGCCAGCAAGGCACTGTGAGGTCGGTTTGGTTCCAAGAAAGAGAAGAGCAAGTTCATAAGCTGCAACAGCAGAAAAAGAAACAAGGTTTAGAAGAGATGAAGTTCACTACCACATTAACTTCCAGAATTATATCAGAGGAAGGGAATACCGAAACCTACCTCCTCTTCCTCCACTAAAGTCTTAAGAATAACATCAATTTCACATGTAAATATCTCGCAGGCAATGAAGGGAAACCTTAAAAATAAAAAGGAAAGTAAGTTATCAAATGCAAATTACAGTAGGCAAATCAAAACAAATCTTATTCTTTTGTAAGTCAAATTGGCACACTTGAAGGCTCGTTTGCTTTCAGCATCCTCAGGAGCTTCTTCAATAATGTAACGCAATAACTGTTCTACCTGGGCTCTATCCCGTAGACTGCCAAAAAAAATACATATGATGATAATCCACCACATTCAACTAAACGGTGCCCAGAAAAAGAAGAGGCACTATTCATAAAGGAGTACGAATGGAGTTCAGGTGAAACGGGGGAAAAAATTACAAATTGATGAGACGACTGTTTAAAGCTTTGCATTCTTGGATTATTTCTTCCTCGTCCAAAAGCTCTTCTAATGTGAAATTTTCCTTGTCTAATACTGACTCCACCTGCAAAAGCAATAACAGACCAGAATAAATAAACCTTAAAGCAAGCAACCAGAGGCAAATATTATTGCATTTTACTGGTTCTAAAAATTTGAAAAGGTTCACTTCTGAGAATAAAATCACTCAAATTTGCAATTCAATGTCATTAAAAACTTGTAACCCAGTTCAATTAACCATGGAATTAGCATAATTGAGAAAGTAGACGCTAACTCATTTGCAGTGCCGCTTCCAATTGAAAATTCAAACCTGAATAGCAATATAAGATTCAAACTATATTCCATAACATGTCCTCGATTTCAGAAACACGAAGAGCGACGGTAAAAAAGAAGAAAGAAGAGCATTCATGTCAGTAAAAAGTCCCTTCGATTGCACGAGCAGAGGGAACCCTTTCAGTAACAATTGAACAGTGAACATCAAAATTTGAAAAATATAAGTATGAAACAGCCATAAATTCCCCGGAATTTTCCTGCTACTAGTAGTACATTCGTTAATAAAAAAGCAAACTGAGGAAGAGAAACAAATCACAGTAACCAAAAGCACTACATCCTAAGTCGATGACTTCTAAATAAAACATAGAAAGCTCAAAATAGCAATCAAACAATAAAAAGAAGTCAATAGTTGAACTTGGAATTGAACTATTCACAAGCTAAAAAAAAAAAATCCAATAACAGGAAGAAAAAACAATAACAAACAAGAAAGGCGAAACAAAACATTAACATAGTCCAGCACAAACATTCAAAATCAAGGAATAAAAGTAAAAAAAGAAAAAGGAAAATTGGAGCCATGAATTCTCACTCACAGGAGAAGAGGCAGAAAGAGCAGTAAGCTTCCAAAACATCTTAAGATAAGAGGCAGAGATTAAGCAAAACTAGAAGCAGAAGCTGTTTAGATCTGTAAACCCTAAAGGGCTGAGCAGAAATCTAGGTCTTGTTGAAAAATATAAATACAGATAGATTGAGCTCGAGATTCGAGTAATAGCTGGCGAGAGTGTTGAAGTTTGAAACCCTAAATTGAAAGGATAGAGTAGAGAGATCGAAAAGGAAAGAGACCGTGAAGATCGAGAGTGGAGAAGAAGCGAAAAGGTCAAAAACAAATAAAAATCACAGAGAGCAGCTGCGAACAACAAAAGTTGAAAGAGTTGGGAGAGGCGGAAAAGTACAAAAGATGTACTCCGAAATTCACAATACCGAATTCTAATCATGATGTATGTATGTATGTATGTGTAATCGCGTATGTCAATGTTATGCATGCATGGAATGGATTTTGATAATGAAACGTCGATTTTTTAAAAATTTTGGATTTTTTTTTTTAGATGAAGCTTGTTGGGTATAAATAAGATCTAAATGATTTTTAATAAAATTTATCACTTCAAATTAACATGAATAATATTAAAAGGATTGAACCTCTCTCCAGAGATTAGAAATTGAACAGATAACCAAAATAGTACAATATTATTTGTTAATCTAATAAAAATCTTAGTGATAAATTCAAAAATAAACACACAAACTCTTTAAATATTTTATACATTTCTAATTATTTATGAATTAGTTACTTACGAGCCTAATGCATAACATTAACATTTAAATTTAGCAATTTACCTTATGGCACTCTCAAATTTGCAAAAAATTTATTGTGACTCTACACTTTCATATTTTAATAATAATTATTTCTTTCACTTAATGAAATAATTTTAAAGAAATTCAATCATGATCTTATATTTTATATTTTATTTTAGTGAGAGATAGAGTTATCACTGAAATGTGAACGTGTATCCTATACATTTTGAACTTAATCATGATAAATATAAAGAATTTGAATTATTAAATATAATGGAGTGATGTGTTATACCTATCTATACTATATATTAATAGGAAAATGGGGGAGAATAATAGAATTTTTTATTTTGACTTTACTATAATTTAAAATTAGTCGTTTTTCTGTACTTCACGTGGAGATATTATATGACGTTTTAAAAATAAATATATCATTTTTATTATAATAAGTAATCACTTTTAATAATTCAAATATCAAACATATTATATTTATTAAGTTCCAATGAAATAAAATAAAAAATAATATTTTTTCATAGATTCTTGCAAAAGGATCAATGTATTAATTTATACATATATAAATTTAATTTATAATTAATATTGAATTTTTTATTTTTCTAGAAATATTTTAGTAAGTTTCAAAATAATTTATATAATTATCAATTATTATTAAATTCATTTTGAATAAATAGTTTAAAGGATGGACATAAATCCAATAAAAATAAAAGGTATAAAAAAACATTAAAATTTAACTTTATTTGAAATAGATCGAGAAATATTATCATCTTCCTCAATAAAAGAAAGCATATATATCAATTTAATTATATCTTAATTGATCATCGAGAATCAAATATATTTTATAGTTTTTTATTAAATGTCATGAAAATAGTCTTGTATTATTTGTAAGAAATCTTTTTTTGCTAAAAGTATGATGTGATTTTTTTGTGATTTAATTTACGTTCAAATAGAATTTTATATAATTTTTTAAAAAATAAAAAAATAAAATAAAAGAGAAAAATATTAATGGCATTATTAATTATTTATAAAAATAAATTAAAAAAATTTTAAAATATTAAATATATTAATTAAATTCTCTATTGATAACATTAAAAATAATTTTTTAAAATATAAAAATTATTTTCAACACAATAGATTAACATTTTGCCACGTAAATTTTAGAACTTAATTTTTATATATTTATATAGATATACTAAAATAGCCTTATTCATAATCAATTCGAAAATTATTTGAATGAGAAGTTCAAAATTTTTCTCCCTTAAGTGAGTTTGAGGGTTCAATCCTCATTAATGGAATAAATACTCGTTAGAAGTACTTTATCAATTATTGAGCAACCCACTGCAGGCAAGAATTAATTATTATGCGGTGGCTCGAAATATCTATGGTTAAATAAAAAAAATATTAAATTTTATTATTTGATTGTATATAATTTTAAAAATTATTTTTAAATAAATATATATATATAATAAAATAAAATAAAAATTTGTATGGATATAGGAAAAACTGCAGAAAATATACTTTTTTTTTTGTATGGTCATAGTAAAAATTGAAAGTTTATTCCGCGATGATATAATGTTTATTTAATATAATTTTTTTTATTAATCAATTATTTAAGTTTAGATTTGCACCTTAGAAAAATAAAGAAATAAATTAGATTCTAATATTATTTATTTTATAATTTTTTTATTAACTTGGCTATAATCTTTTCTTTTTCTTGTTTTATCCATCAATATTAAATATCATCAAATTACAATATTTCAGTTAAAGAATGATTGATTTTCAAAATTCAAACTGATAATTTTTTTTAATATATTTTGTTTGTTGTTTTATGTTAAGTTACAAAAGGAGTTATATTTTTAATAATACTTTTTTTTATTTTACTTTTTTTAGTTATTGAATTAATTTACTGTTATTTTAATTTAATAAGTTATTTATATATCTCTTGTAATAAATAAATGGCGTGTTGATGATTAATATTTTTAATATTTTTTTAATTATATTATAAATCTGTTTGACTTGAAAGAAAATTGTATTTATATAACTAAAAAAAAACTAGAATTATATATTTATGTTTCAGGCTTCTTTTTAAAGTTTTAAGAATTTATGTATATATGTATATATTCCTTTCTTTAAGCATGGGGTAAGTAATACTGTCATTATAATCAAAATTATTACCATTATTAATTCAATCATCTGCTCATTTTTTTTTACAAGTAGTAAAAATAATTTATAATTATTTTCATTATAGTTGTATGTAGATATTGATGTGGGGTTGAGGACACGGAGTTGTAAATTATGTGATGACTTGATTTTTTTTAGGCACTTATTAACGTTTTAATAAATTGCATTTATAAATTAGAGACTGAAATATTAGGTTTAGAGATTGGATTAAATTTTATTTTGATATCACTTCAGTATAGTATCATATAAGCAGTTTGTACGACAAAATGCAATATAAATTAATCAACTTATTTATTTTAATCTAAACAAAACTAATGCGTCAATATTATATAAATTAAAAAAATCAAATGAGTATAAATATATAATAAACATAATTAACATATAAGACATGTCAATAAAAACTAGTTATAAAATGAGTTGCGCTCTCTTTGGAAAGTTATAAATATATCATTATTTAAAATTTAATTTAATTTATTTAATTTTTATAAGACTCACATTCTCTCTAATGGTTAGTTTAACTAAAAAGAGCGTTACGTCAACGTCATGATACTCCTTTATTATATATAATAATAACTAGTAATATTCAGTGCTATGCATGGCTAAAAAAGTAAAATAAAGTAAAATTGAGAGAATATAGATATATTTTATAAAATCTTAAATGAAATTTCTTTTATTATACTGTTAAAAAATATTATAAAAGTATATCAATAGTAAAAAAGATATATAGCGTGATTTTTTATTATTAAAGTAAAAATTAATAGATGGAAATATGGATTAAAACTATTAAAATTTATAGAGACAAATAAAAAATTAATAAAATGAAAAGTGGTAAACTTCATCAATTTGATTTATTTTTAAAATTAATGAAAAAATAATTAATTCAATATTTCATTAAATATTCATGAATGAATAATTTATTTTAAATAATTAATAGTTGTATAAATCTTCAATTTATCATATTATTAATATTATAATTAATCAATTATATTCAACATAATTTAATTTAATAAAAAAATTTTAATTTTTAAATATAAAATAATTACTGCTGATGTCATTAAAATTTATAAATTATGTAATTTATTTATATCATTAAAAGTTATATAAATTCTTACTTAACATGCTATTAATGATTTTTCCAAAAAAAAATTTAGTAAGTTATGGAAATAATGAGTTTTGATTAATATCAATTTTATTTATTTCCTCTTTCTCTACTGATTTACCTCTATCTCAACTTTTTCCTGCACAATTATCATTTATTTCATATTATAATAATATTAAATATGATAAGAAGTATAAATTTTTTGTCATATTATATAATTCTTTATTTCTTTCTAAAAAAAGTTAAAAATTTCGAAAAAAAGAACGAAAGAAAAATAATAACAAAAAAATTGACATTACGTCGATATTGCATTACCTCATATGAAAATAAAAGACGAGACTGAAGAAGTTGTTATCATCCCTTTGCAATTAAAAATATGAAAAATAACAACAACAATAATAATAATATATCAAAATAGAAAAAAAAAAAATAAAGATTTGAAAGCACCATCAAACTCCAAAAAATTAAAAGCAAAATAATCCAACAAACAACAAAAGAATAAAAAAAAGAAGAAGAAGAAGAAACCATTGTGAAGAAGATAATTAAAATTGAGAGGTATGTATAGATAAGAAAAAGATTTAAAAGTTAACAATGTAGCTCATGTGCTAATGCGTTCTATTTGTTTAAGCACTTGCTTTCAATCTGGAACATGATTCCCGTGGCTATTGAAAATGCATTTGCTGCTGGGTTTAGTTAATACAATTCTATTTTCTCTCAAAAAAATTTGAAAGTTCTAAAATTTTTAATTCAACAACTCAAAAAGTTTCAAGGTTTGAGATTCTCTCTCTCTATGTATAATTTTAAATTTTAAATTCAATGATTAAAAAATTTTAAAGTTTTAATTATTTAAAATTTTAAATTTTATATACATACATGTACGTATAAAATAAATGTTAAAAAATTATTAAAAAGGAAAAAAAGAATGGTGGAAGGAGAAAATGCCAAATCAGCTTTTTTTTTATATTAATTTTTACTTAAGATTATATATATAAATATATTATATAGATGATTATGATATCCCATAAAATTATAAAGCCAAAACAATATGTGTGAAATAATTTATATCCATATCAACAATCCGAAATCATTTCTTGATGAGAAATGATAAAAAAGGCTAGCAAGCAAATATCACATCAAAAAGTTCCTAAAACTCAAATAAGTTCAAATTATATCTAAACTAAAATGTTACGGTAGCTTTAACTCATCTCTTAAATATGTAATTAATAAAATAATTTCCATCCCTATTTATACAGTGAAATTTAAGTATTTCAAATAAGACATTAACATATAAAACTTATTAAAATGTCCATACGAATGCTAATAATGATTTTGCTTCTGAATCATCCAGCAAACTGCATTTTTTGAGTCAAATTCAATAATTAAAGGTAAATCCTTATAACAAAACAATTTTTCATCATAAAAAAATTGTAAGAAGCTCCGCTTTATTTGAATATAAAACATGAATTTGTAAAAAATACAAACAATCACTCCTAACTTGTTTGTAAGGTAAACAAATGTAAGAAAGTTATGACTTTAAAATTTAAGGTAGAATATAATTAATATAACTAATTTATTCAATGAATGTAAAATAATAATAAAAATATCGAAAATAAATAATTCATTCATTAATATTTGTCCGGGAGAGCTCTTAGAAATCAATCACGCTCCAATAAAAAATTTTAATATTGTATTCGTTCAGAAGAAAAGCAAAAATTATGTTTTCATTATGGTATTATAGAACAACAATTGGTTAAATACGTTTGTATCGCCCCAAAAGCCAATGGATCAGGTTTTACTACAATTATTTAAAATTAATACGGTTGGATAACATCCTTTTTTGATTGGGTTTTTTTAAGATTATAAGCCAAATTAAGGCTTCAGTTTTTAAAATTTACCAACAAAAAAAATCATCAGTTTTTGAAAACCATAGTTTAATTTAATTTATATATATTTGATTTAGTTCAGACAGTTCACACAATTTATGAATACTCTCATAACATGTTTAGTATAAATCAGAGAATTGAATAGAGAATGAAATATGAAATATAATTAGAATGAAATAGAAAATAAATTTTTTAATTAATGTATTTAGTTTTTACAAAAAAAAGTAATTAATGTATTTAGTTGACAATGCTAATCACTTCATTCTTTTTTTTTTTTTCTAAAAATACACTACTTCATTTCTAGTATTTGATTCCGTCAACTATTTAATTTTTTTATTCATTTTTTTACTATTGAATTTCTTATTAAATGACGAAAATAATTTTATATTTTCATAAGATTTAAAATAAATATTAATTTTGGCATAATATAAACGTAATAAGTGATTATTTTAGTTGACAATTAAGAGTTCACAATTGATCAATGTTGACTAAAAAATTTGTAATTCTGCAAAGACTGCGAATACCGTATATTAAGAGTTTAATATATTATTTTAAATTTTTGTTAAATAGACAAAAACATAATACAGAACTTCTTATGTAAGTTCTGTTATCACTTCTATTTTATTTTTGAAGTATACTTTAAGAAAAAAAGCAAAATCACGAGTTTATTTGCAAAGAAGCCGTTGATGTTTTGAATAATTAAAATCTTGCCTCAGTTTTCTAGGAAATTTTTTTTTACCCACTTGAGGTCTGAAAATTTTTAATATATTTTTTAAAGCATTGAAGAAAAAATTTTACACCATAATATTATTATTATTGTTATTTTACATTTATCTTTTTAATTAAATCCAGAATAATAACCAAGTGAAAAAATGCAGAGAAATAATGTATTATTATTATTATTATTATTTCAATTTATCAAATTTTTATGACTTGTGAAAAAAAAAAGTACCGTGAACAGGTAAAAATGTTGCAGTGACAGCTACAAAAAATAAAAGGTAATAATTCAAATGAAATGTGTATGCAATAATGACGCTGGTGGTGAGTCACCATGTCCATACGTGTTAACACTGTCATTGGGAATGGGTCCCGCATGAGATACTACTGTTTACTTTTCTTTATCAATTCAAAAGAAAAGGGTTTCTCTGCGACGCAAGGGTTCTTGCAACTTGCAAAATTTGACATGCAGGTAGGAAAGAATTAGGAAAAGAAGAGAAGAGAGTCAAGATCGAGCCCTTAGCCAACGCAATCTACGATGTGTATGTAACTTGATGGAACTAATGATGTTTAGGCGGTGATGAAAGTGTCGTGACTCTAGTTTAACTGAATTGGAAAAATACTATTCACCCGATAATACCCTTCACATATAGTGGTTCTCACGTGCTGTCAGTATGGGCGGACTTTTGAATTATAGGAGAGGAGGGAACAGTGGGTAGTCGTTCCTTTCAGAGACTTTTTGTCATCATTTACAATTTTTAGTTTAAAAAATAAAAATACGTTTTTTGAAAATGAACTAAAATAAGTAATAATTATTTGGATTAATTTTTTGTTTTGACACGCTAAACTAATAAAATATCTCAATTTAATACTAAGCAAGGGCATTCGCTGTCAGCTAAGCGCGAACCCACCTCAATCGTAGTGTGCCAAATGTGAAATTATTATAAGAAAGTGTGGAATGCCCGAAGGTTGATTTAATAGTTCAAATTGTGGCAAAATTTTTTTATCAAAATTCAAAAATTAAATAATACATTTAACTAATTTTAATTTATTTGAGATTTTAGGAGTGAAAAAAGTATTATAAGCTTATTTACTCACGAAATTAATAAAAATCGAAATGATTAATAAATTTCAACTCGAAAACTCTCATTTTTTATATTTATGGAAAAAAATCAGTCACACCCTTGACAAATTTATTTATGATACAATACTTCCATCTCGAATTTGACTCTTTTTGTTGTTCAGAATCTTCTGCGCACGCGGAAGTATTTGAACCATGAAAAAATTGTCAAAATGGTTTTCTTTCTTAGGAATAGATTTTTTTTTTTTTTAGAAAATTCTTAGGAATGTTGACTCGTTAATTAATTTGTGGGACTTATGTCGTCATGATGCCACATATAATTCATCAGACAGACTAGAGCTCCCTCCACGTAGACAGTAGATTAATGCCCTCTCTGAACTCTCAATTTAAAGAAGTGAGTTGAAACTTTAAAAAGTTTGATTCTAATATTTATTTGGTATCTTTTTCAGAAAAATTGATTTTTCTATTTTTCTATGTACATGAATCCTCGTCTCAAATGATGGAAAAATTAAATTTTATAGAAAATAAAATGCTTTATTATCACAATTATGCTACTTTTCTGTGAAACTTTTATCATCACCTATATGATAATTCAACTATTCTAGAATTTTACTTTTTTTAAAGTAATTTTTCTATATAAAAAAAAATTGAATTGCGGTCACTAGATGCCACATTTAACGATTAAATTTTCTTTTTTTTTTTTTCAGAAAAAGGGAAAGAAAAATCAAAACCTTTTTTAGAGTAAATTATATAAATAGATGTCTAATTTTACACCTAGTTTGTATTTTCCATGAATTCACTAAAATTGTAATGCCAGTTCGTTCTCATTGTGTTTTATGGATGGGCGTCTTTCTTTCTTTCAGGTGATGGGTGTAGCTCATGGTGGGTAATTGAGGCCATCAAGCGCAGAGACAGAACAACGTCTCCACTAATCTCTAGAGCTTCTCCAAATCTCCATAGACAACAACAGTATAAACGCCATTCCTCTAGCTATCCTTGCCAAGACACCATTATTATCAATCTAATTAGCTCCATTAATAGATGATGTCGATTTTCCATTGGCAAATTGCATCCTTTTCTACCACCTCGATCGGGACGGACTTTGAACAAACAAATAATGAAATGGAAAACTTAATTGATTGAGGAATTCCAAATGTGATGGTGTAAGAGTTTTTCTTAGAAGAGAGAGAGCCTATCGACAAATAATTGCAAAAAGCCAAGAAGTTGATCAAAATCAAGCGAGTAATGTTTTCTTTAATGGGTTAGAGAAATGGGCACGTGAGAAGCGAGAGAGACGTAAAATTTTAATATTTCCCATTTTGATTTTTATTTTTTCTGTTGTTTTAATTGTAGAACTTATAAAATTAATTGAAAAGACGTAATAGTCTTTCAGAAAATAAATAATAAAAACAAGGAAATTTTAGTTTATTTTAAAAAATTTAGGGACAGAATAGCTGTATTTTCACAAATTTAAGGACAAAATAGTTGTATTTTTCCTCCTACATAAATTGCTATGCGGTTTACCTACAAATAAAAATTACAGTTCAATCCTTAATGTTAGCCAATATTAATAATTAGTCCTATTACAATTATACTACAATCACATTTACATTTTTTCCTTTTTTCCAAGCGCAATTTATATTTAGATATATTTGAAGTGGAATTTAAAAAAAAATAAAAATTTTGAAATAAATCTTCAAAGAAAAGTTTATTTAATTAAATGTTTAAACATAATTTGATTAATTTCAAGCACAATTTGATATAAATCATTTAATTTTAATAGAATACTAATATAAGATTAGAGGTGTGCAAAATATTGACTGAACCGAACCAAAAGATCAAATTGATTCATTCGGTTCGCCCAGTCTATTCAAGGGAGTTCTGTTTGTCGGGGTTGGTTGATTGAATCCAAGTCACCTTTTCATTTGGGCCAATCCCGTAGAAATTGACATTGCAAAAAAAATAAATTTGGTAGAACCCGCTGGTTTGATTTGAATCAATTCAAATCAAATGCTAATATTGGTTCGATTCGATCTAGTGGTGGATTGAGGGACTACATATCAAGCGAGCAAGAGAGATTTTCAATGATCTTCTGCCTTAATAATTAAATCTTACTCAAGTGAAAAAATAAAATAAAAAACCGATGTCCTAACCTAAAACGTAAAGTGCCCCCCAAATGAAAAAAAGTTTGACAGAAGGCTTGCACGCGCACTACACAGCCAATAAAACAGCGAGTAGAAGTAACTCTCTGTGAAATCCAAACAAGCAGTTGACCCTTCTGCAAGCTCAGGTTGACGCTTCCTTTGCTCGCATTTGCTTCTGTGTTTCTGTTCTCTTCTTCTTAATCTCTCTCTCAGGTAAGAGGAAGAAGCAGAAGACACCTGTTTGGTAGACTCTGTAGATCCATCAAGATCCGGCCCGACGCAATCGCCCGCAGAAATCTAGAGCATTCTATTTTCGTCACATGCCGATTTCAATCTCTTTGTCTTACTACTAAAAAAGGTACGATTCTTTCAGATCTTCGGTTCTGTTTGTTTCCCGAGAATCAAAAAATCTTCTAGACTGTGATTTTTACCTGAACGAGTGAAATTGCATCTATGTAATTATTAACTCGTGAGGACGAGGAGTTCATATTAAAAAGAGAAAGAGAAGGAAATGAATTAAAGTGAGAGAGAGAGGAGGAGAGAGAGATGAATGTGAGCCATGCGTCGGTTCATCCTGTGGAAGATCCTCCGTCGACCGACGGTGGAAACAATAATAACAACGCTCCGAGAGTGAGGATGAAGGATGTACAAGGCATGCCTGGTACGAAAGGTGGTCTCGCTTTGCGTGTTTTTCAATTTATCTTCGCTGCTGCGGCTCTTGCTGTTATGGCCACCACCAGTGACTTCCCTTCCGTCACTGCTTTCTGGTAAACATCACTGTTCTTCATGGATTTCACTCTTTCATAAGTTTCCGTAGTAATTTGGAAAAATTTCATTAGAAATTGGGTTAGAGATTTGCTATAGATGATTTGGTAAAGTACACTAATAAAAAATCTATTTCTCTGTATGATCTTGATATGAGAATGAGTGAATCTCTTGCTGTTCTAGATAAGGATTGTATATGGCAGTTCTGTTTTTACATGTGTGGATAAGTTGTTAAGATTATTCTTAACTTTATAGGATGTTTAAGGTTCTATTTTCCTTAGCATTTTGGTTTCTTTGTGTTTAAATGAAGGAATAAGACATCAGCTCTCCTGTAGGTTCATTCTCTTCGAGGATTATGTGGTAGACTTTTCACCTTTTGATATCTCAGATGATATTCCGGCCCTGCTTCCGCACCCGGCTTCACTTTGGCACTCAAGAGTTTTGAAAGATACTATATGAATGAGTACTGGCACTGTCTATTCTCTGTTTATTATGCATTCGTACCATGCCAATAGTATGTACAATTGGATCTCCTACCTAGTCTAATTTCACAACATTTTGAGAGCAAATCAAACACCTCAATGATACTAGTTCACAATGAAACTCTAGCAAAGTCTTTCTGATATGCTTTACATTACTTAGTGATGGCAATAGGTGGTTTGTGCTTCAATTGTTCCCTCTATTCTGAAAAAATAACTGGAAAGACTAATCAGTTGTCTTGATGCCCATGCATGCTGATGAGCAAGTTATCTTAGTCAATAAAATGGCATCCTGTGCTTTTATGTTTCTATGCCTGAATATTTTTGTATTTTGGTATAAAATCATGTTGCTGATCTTTTCATGGCATTGAAATTTTTCTGATGTATGTTATACAGCTACCTTGTCGCAGCTGCTGGTTTGCAGTTTTTATGGAGCATTAGCTTAGCTATTGTCGACATTTATGCTCTCTTGGTGATGCGCTCCTTGCAGAATTATCGAATTGTCAGCTTATTCGCTGTTGGTGATGGGGTAAGACAATACTGAATACAAATAATAGGATCTGTTATCTTGTGCATTCTGCTTACCTCAGTGGTATAATAGGCTGCTGGAATCAGTATTTTTGGTCTGGCTTGTATTTAGTAGTTATTCTAGTTAGTAGTTTAGGCACTTTGAATGGTAGATTCTACTCATGGACCCAGCACTTATTATTGGATTTTTACAATCAAATGCAGCATTTCTTTATTATTTTGTTATCCAATCATTTCTTTTTTCATTTATGATTTCCACTTTCAGAGCCAAAGATCCTATTTTCATTACTTGCATTCTAACCATCAATTCACCATCTATTGTTTTGCTTTGGGGAGTTGATTCTGATATATTGCAGAAAAAATCCGCATATTGGCTCTCACTAATATGCAAACTAGAATCAAGTCTAAATTGACTTGGACCAGATTATGTCTGCCTATAATTTTGTCCATGTCATTAAGAAGGCTTTGCTTAGAATTTTATCAGATGTATGTTCTGTTACTAGAAATTGTCATCATGGTTCTTAATTGAGGTACACGTTATTCTAAGATAACTAGTACTTTTGGGCTGCGTTCTAAGCAACAAGTTACGTATAAAGATTCATAGTCCTACTTGTATCAGGGCCTTTGACTATTATTTGTCTGAAGTTAAGAGAATTATGAACAAGCAATATTTTGATCTTGTTCCAGTTGTTGATGTGTTTACACCATGTTCATTCCAGCTATTACTCTGAAATTAAAAAAGCTGACTTGAAATTGCTCAGAGATTTTCTCTATCATGCTTGTCCTTGTTTTTAACTTGAGTCCCAGAAGAGGAACTAATCCACGTCTTCAGTACTGAACATGGAGTGTGATGAAAGCACCAATTTGCTTTTCTTCACTTCTATACATTTGGTAGCCATGTTTTTATAACTTGTTAGTTTTCTCAATCGAAGTTTGTGCTTCTTCTTGACATCTTGTGTTTTTTAATTGTGTGCCTATTGCCATGCAGATCACATCGACTCTTACATTTGCTGCAGCTTGTGCTTCTGCTGGCATCACTGTCCTTATTGATAATGATCTTGGTAGCTGTTCTGATAATCATTGTGTGCAGTTTGAAACTGCTACAGCCATGGCTTTCATTAGCTGGTTCACTGCATTACCATCTTTTCTCCTGAACTTTTGGTCACTAGCATCAAGATGAGAAAAGGAAAAACAACTGTAAAAAAAAAAAAAAAAAAGAAGATGATGACACCGGCCATTTGCGGCAGCAACCCAAACACATGTTCTTGTTTGATCTCTTTTGCCTGTTATGTACTCCAATCTTCAAACATGGAACTTGGTTCTCTTCCTTAATTTGTGAATGTTTTTGTAAATTAGGATTGCAACGTAAATATTCAGAGGTTTATTTTTAGAATCCGGTCCATTGTCTATTACTGAAGAAATCAGTTGTTTGCCACTTAAAATTTAGACGTCCAAAGAAGGATATCTGAAATGAAACAGCGTTTCATTTGAAGATTTTTTTTTTTTCTCTCGTCAGTTATCCTTCCAAGGTCCATTTTTGTTGACAAGGCACCTGGCCTGCGTGACTGAAACAAAATTATCGTTTAGATGTATTATGGATGATAGTACATGGAGACTTAGCCACAAAATATTGCATGGTAGTTATGGGTATGCTTCTCTGCAGAACGTTCATTTATCTTTGTTTTGGGTATGCATGCGTATATATATATATATATATAACTGAACAACTATCAGTATTCGGTAGTTGAGTGCATAGGATTTGGTAATGGTAAGCAATTTGTGGTGCCGTTTTGGACGCTTTTGCTGATATCCCTAACTCATATTGAATGGCATGAGTAACACTAGCTCTTGAAGAATGGAAGGATGGGATGGTTCTATCTAAACCGATACCATTCAGCGAATACTGATGTGATGTACAAACACTTCTTGAAGGAAGGTTTAGGGGATGCAGTATAACTGTACAAGATGCGTATATCACGTTTGCGCTTCTTGTAGGAACGTCAAGGTTATATGCATACACAAACACGTATTGGATAAATGGATTAAAATTTAACCATTTATTAATCAGATTTTGAATTTAGTTTAGCTTAGTAACATTACATGGAACGGGTGTCAGAGATAATTAATGGTTAATAGTGATTGTTTATGAAGGTGAATTAATTTTTTTTATTGTTTTTAAGTTTGATATTTATGTGAAACATCTTAATTGATTATGGACACACATACCAACTTGGAGCTTAATTACAGATAAACTATTCTCTATAGATGTATTTAGTGAGAATTGAATTCGAGAGCTATTTCGACAACTCAATCTGCATTATCAACTAAGCCATAATCTGTATATGCTTTTAGAGAATATTCATTGTGTATGATTCGAGAGTTTTTATATATAGATATGATGGATCAACTCTAAATCCTCATTAGTTGAAAGTATTATTTAATAGATTTTGAGAGTTTCTATGTTAGAGAAGGATCCAAAGTTACGAAGACATGTTCGGCATGTTTGATTTAGTTATTCATACCGACGGATTCAAATTGCTAATGGGTTGTTAGCTAATGCTCTTCCTAGCCGTAACTGCTGTTAAAATATAAAGTGATTATTAAAGTATAATTGTTTTTATATATTATGATGAGTACTATATCTATATATATTTAAAACAATTTAACGAAAATATATATGTATTATATAAATAAAAAATATTAATTTATTATGAAATTAATAAATGTCTTATATGGACTAAAAGACTATATTTTTAATTAGTGGAAACTCTATCTTTTTAATTTGATTTATATAAGATTCTAATATTTATGTAGATATATTTAAGATTCTTATATAAATCGATTTATTAGAAAAAAATATATTATATATCTTAAACTTTTTGCAAATGTATGGTTCTTTAATATTTATGTCTCTCAGGAGTATAAGAAGAAGGTTTGACTAGCTTAACGGATTTCTCAGCACGAGAGTCACGCTAGGAGAAGTAACAAAGAAGAAAGGAAATAGCTAATGCTCAGTTTTTCTTTTCCCTTCCTTTTTAAAATACTCCCAATAGGTTTCGTTACTAACGGTTATAAATTGAAATCTAAGCAACCTGTCCATTTCTGTTCCCATCCCATTGATCATGTGCTCTCTTCTTAATATATATACACCTCCATCCACCCTATCATTCTTACATTTAACTACTTTCAAAAATGTCTAGGCAAGATGATGATGCTAGACTCTATAATTGTTTCAACAAGTATGAAGTGATTGTCAAACAGGTATATTTTTATTTTTCTTTTTATTTGTTAATTGTATAATTCAGAGGTTGAATAAATATTTTTTGCCCACAATTTAAAATTTGACGTAAAATAAAATTATATAGATAAAATCAATATAACAGGCGAAGCTAATTAAATTCAATTTCATAACAGGTGATGCTGCTTGATGAGCTTACAGAGGTAAGGAATACTAGGTTTTACATCATTATCACTTAACACGTACTTTAAAAGTTGAGCGGGTCAATTGACTCACTACACATACTGTGTGGCCACGCCTAGCTGAGCTCATGTACGTGGATATACACATTAGTTGTAATACTAAAAACTTGTGATGAATTAGATTAATGTATTTGATTTGGTTGCAGAAGTGCAGAGGTAGCAACAATGGTGGCAATGGCTCTGTAGTTGAGGGCGAAAGCTTTGATGAAGTGATTGTGAAGACAATAACAAAATATCTTCATGATCTTAATACAAATACCATTCATCCTGATGCCAAACCATCTTCTGACCATTGATCCTATATTGTTATATATCTTGGTGTGCTATTTAAGCTTTTAGTGTAAGCTTTTAATTCTATTCAAATGCTAGAAGTCCCGTATAATGCAACTATTTTCAAGTATTCTTACACACACACACACACACACACACACACTATATATATATATATTCATTTTTAAGAAGGTTGAGCTTTTAACGGGCTACAAAATTCTCTCTCTTATATATATTATATATAAAGAGGTTAATTAGTTAATTAAGGATCGATGATAAGCTATAAAAGAATTGGTTATCCCAATAATTTTGCCAATTTTCATCAAATCAACTCTAAACTAATAAACTTTTTGATAAAAAATTTGAATACAGCTAGCTCACAGACAAAATGTACTAACGGGATTGATCACTATAACTGAGGTCATGAATTCGATCATCTGTAATGTAAATTCTTTCAGACCAGTCCCTTTGCCTCCGAAAAACAAGCAGGAACTAATCAGGTTTGCGGACCATTAGATGCATACAGGCATGAATAACTCACGTAAATATAGATCAAACATATGAGAAAACTATTAAAACTAAAATTATTATTGTTCGTTAATCTAATAAGAAATCCTAATGAAAATTGAAATGTAATTTTAAAAAATTGATAAATATTTGAAATGGCTGGCTATATAAACTCTCAGACTCTATTGTACATGGCCTAACTATCCAACTCTTTGCTTATAACAATCATTTGAAAAAAAACGTAAATTTATAGTAGAGAAACATAGACTGTAATCTATTTAATAGAAAACATAAAACTTTGAAAAAAAAAAAAATAAGAGGGAGGGAAGGGTTCTTACAAGTTCCAAAATCGGCCCTTTCATTAATCTACATACTTGATTTTATTTAGTAACTTTTTAAAATATTATTGAAAGGAGTAATAAAATCATTTGCATAGCCCTAAGCCTTAGCACTGCAACTAGTCAATTTAAATTAAAATGGTGTGTGTGTATAGTATACATAAGAATTATTGAAATTACAAAAAAAAAAAAAATTAATCTTACCAAACCTCAAAGAACTCCGTCTATTTTATAGGTTAATAATAAGTAATTAATGACAATTCAATATATTATCATTAAAACCAATAAAAAAACTATATATTGCAATTTTAAGACAAATAAAAATAGAAACATTTGGATATTCATTATTAATAAAACTATTAATAAATATTTTCAACATTAACCTCTTCTATCATTCTTTTAAATATAAAATTTGCATTCATAATAATAAATGATAACTATAATTGACTATAATAATATTCAATGTCAATATTATAATAAATATTAATTTAAAAAATAAGTTATAATACATATTAATATAATAATCAATGTCAAAATAATAATAATTTTTAATTAAAAAACAGGTATAATACTATAGCAATTTAATTATTTAACACATATTAATATGATAATTGAATGACAATTTAGATTAATATTTTATAATTTCAATTGAGAAAGATAGGTTACAACATTATAATAATTATAATTATTTATTAATATGTATTAATTATAATAATTGAATGATAATTAATATTAATATTTATATAATAATATAACTAATAATTAAATTTTATGTGATACTATCAAAATTTAAGAGTCTTATGTGGCATTATAATTAAATATATTATTACCAAAAATCTTATGAAATAAGAATAAAGGAAGAGTATTCATTTATGAAGTGCTACATGTCAACTTCTCGAAAAAAATATTTAATATATATATATTGATGTCATTTCTATTCTTATAAGTGAATTCATTTACAGTATTCATTTTAGGCTTAATATATGAATTTACCTTTATACTTTTTACTAAAAATTTTGTAGCATCGTCTACTTTTATTTTGAAATATTAAATAATTTAATTTGTAAAATTACACATATTTAATATTTTAATTGACACATTGAATACTTTAATTTATAAATCGATTACACACTTATGAATAGTTAAAAAAATTATAAAAAAATTTATTGTTTAAAAAGTTATACTAAATACATGTAAAATCTCATATATGGAATTCAAAATCCCTAAAAATTATTATTGCTATCATTACAAGTTGTGAGATTATTACTAAAAAGTGAACTTCAAATTGTGATAAGGCCAAATTTTAAAATTTAAGATGCCACAAAATTTTCTTTATCAAACGTTTGGACTAGTGTTTTTTTTACAAATATATTATAAAAGCATGTTTGGAATAAATGAATTTTCTAAAATTATAAAATTCATTTACAAATTTAAAATATTGTGTTTGAAGTGAAAAAAATATAGATTTAAATTCTACGAAATGAATTATATGAAATTGGATATATCTAACCTAAATTCTACTAAAATTGATAAAATTTGTAAATGAATTATATAAAATTAACCATTGGTATATTTATTAATAAAATTATTCTTCACCATAAACTAAACTATTTATACTTTTCTTTTCCTTTTTGTTTATTTTCTTTGAAAAATTCTAAACTATAACAACATTATTTTATTTTTTAATTCAATTATGACTTTAGTTTTTACTTTTTACTTGTTCTTCATTTTTTTAGGAAAATTCGAAATCACTTTTTATGTATTTTTTTAAATCCAGTATTAACATTAGTTATTATTACTCTGAAACTATAAAAATTGAATATTAATAATTATTTTTGAATGCAATTAAAAATAATAATGAGATTCTTAATCTTAAAAAGCTCTTCTGAATGCAAAGTAAATGGTGAATTTATGGGCTTCTCCAACAAAAATAATCATAAAATTTCCAACTGTTCACTTTCCCACGATGGCTGATTTTTTATCTATTAAATAATTATATATTTAATCAGTAATTAAATACACACACGACAGACCTATTATATATTTAATGTAAGGCAAGAAATTTGCAAAAATTCTTGAAATGAAAACAAAGCTACAAAGTACTGAAAACAGCAACAGTGCAGCTATTAAAGACCTCATAAATACAAATCTTGATGGCAAGGAAAAATCCATGCAAGTACTACTAGCTAATGCAATTTAAAGGGCAATAAATAGCATTGGAGGTCAAATAAATATCCACACATTTCGATGAAATCCTGGAAAATATTTGCAGCAGAGCAGAAAAAGGCTGAACATAGAGCTCGTGACCCCTTGTCTGTCTACAACTCCTAAAACAAGGATTAAATGCTAAAAATGAAGGGTAAAAAGAAAAAAGAATGCAGATTCCTTTTGCTAAGTTTCTGTTTAAAGTTTCAACAATAACCTGAAAAAGGCAAAGAAAATTTCACACAATATATGTACATGGATAAGGCAAAATCTGAGTGCACTAAATAAAAATTAATTAAATTAATATAATGCAAACCTGGAGCTTGGGTTTAAATATTACAAAACTTTCCCTTTTTTTTTTCCTGATTTTCCTGATTTTGCATATTCAACTCTGGGAGGTGGGTAAGTAGAGGATGGCATTAAGTGAATGAAATATCATCACACAAAAGACCAGTTTACAAAGGAGAATGCAAGACAATGAACTGTGTTCTCATCTGCAGCTAAGACCTTCCAAGCAACGGCTTGCTCATAAGAGACATGACGCCCCATTGTAGACATGCAGATTCCACCCGGTAAGTAAGCAAATCCCTGAAATTAACCATAAAATTTAGTGAATTAGGACATCCAAATAACAGCATATTTCAAGTACTTTCCCTAGGATTTCTGAGAGAGACTAACTTATGGTTCAGGCTTAAACAATCAGTAGGCTTTCAGCAAATACCCATTTCAGACACTACCTTTAATTCCCGTGGATGAAATGTTCATGGCCCATCAAAGGTTGAATGTCAAATTTTAATTATTTCTTAATACAACAGGCACAATATACAATCATCCAGACTGCAGTAACATATAACATTTCCACATTAGAATTACCTGTTGCATTAACTTTGCAAAATCTGCACATAGTGCCTTGCGTCCAGATTCATCAAATATCTTGTCCAATGTGATGTCTTGTAGAGCAACTAGAGTTGTCTCGAGCATGTCTAGCCCAGCTTGATTTGCAAAGATGAAAACAGGCAACGACTACAACAATATCAGGGAAACAAAATAAGGATTAATAAAAATGTTCTAGATTTTGATATGATTATGAAGTAATATACTCAAAAAAGTCAAGATAATTATTGTAGCACATGCAATTATGACCACCACTTTCACTACATTTGTGAAAAGGCCATGTTTTTTAATGAACGTAAATGTACCTTCAAAGAACAACATAAAATGGCATCTTGATGTTGCCATAGATGTTTCAACACTGAATCTCCCCCAAGAGAATCTGACCTCAGCAATTCTGCCCCTAAATAGAAACTGAAGACAAAATTCTGTCAAACCCTTATATAAATTACAGAAGATGTACTGCTCGATATTCAGCAAGACAGCAAAATATAGAAAAAAGAAAACCTCACTATTACTGAAAAATATTATACCATTCATGATACAAAAGATTGAAGACTTACCTGTAACTTTGGCAGATCCAGTGAGCTAATGTAAGCGCTTCAGGGGAACCAGGAGACAACTTAGGTCCTATAGCTGGGCTCAATCCTGATGGGGATATGGCCATGGCAACCCTCTGAACAGAAGAAATCACACTACGGACATATTGACGAGCCATGGTGGCAACATTATCCTGTAAATTGCTCTCAAAGGGGAACTGGAAGGCAATAGTCAACACTGATCGCGTACTATGAGATGATGAAGCATCTCCAGAAACATGATTTGTTGCAGGTCCCACTTCAAGGCTAGATGTAAGATCCAAGGTGCGAGAAGTATTTAACGCATCCTGTGTATCCTTCTGTAGAATGACACCATTAAGTATACTAGAGAAAAATAAATAAATAAACATCGATACAAACATACTGTATATCCCTAACTCAAGACACTTCTTCTTTCCAAGTGGTACAGCTTATGAGCTCCATCTATATAAAG
>CANUEP010166877.1:40000-74514 GCA_947857235.1 Jatropha podagrica
CCACTTGCTCCGCCGTGTACCGGACATACTTCCCACTATCAGTAAGGTGTTTATTTATGCTTCCACTACTGCTCTCTCTGTGCGCCACCGCCATCGCCATTTCCACCACAGGAAAAAAAATAAAAACTCCAAAATCCACCAGACTAAACAACCAAACAAAACAAACAGCTACAAAAGGAGAGAGAAGCGGCAGTTGTTCTGGGATTTTGTTCCTCTTTTTTTATGGGGCTTATGGGTTAAGATTCTTTTTCGTTCTTAGCAAAGTCCGTTCCTTTAAAGATGTGTGTTTCTGTCTTTGTTTGTATTTGATAGAGAGAAAGAGAGATTTTTTAGCTTAACAAAGAATCTTGAGACTTTAAAAAGAAAAGGGTAAGAATTGGAGAGTAAGGTAAAAGCCAAATGAAGTTGGGTTTTGCAGAGTTAAGGCCAAAGGCTAAGATATATACAGACACAGAAAATCTGTATGTATTCTTGTTACAAAATTAAACCTTTCTTCTCTCCCCTTATTTTGTTCACCAATCTCTCAAAAACCCATCACTCATTTTAACCCAAAAGAAGAAAAAAAAATTCAAAACCAAACAAGCTTAAAAATTAAAAAAAAAAATCCAAACTCGAACCAAATTTTTCCTCTTCAAATTTCTTCCTCCCTCTCTAGAAAACAAAAAAAAACAGCTTCTTCTTTGCTTCTGTTTTGCGTTGATCTCAAATCTAAAGAGAACAGAAACCATAACAAGCTAAAGCTAGCTCTCTCTGCAACAAGAGAGCCCAATTGGATGTGGCATTAGAAAGAAGAAGCTTGAGGACAGTCAAGAAGAGGAGAAACGGGGAGAGAGAGAGCAACCCTAATTACCATGACTTCTCGACAGAGTGTATAGAGAGAAAATGCGGAAAGGTTTCAATAGAAATATTAAAGAGAGAGAGGGAGAGAGAGAGAGAGGGAGAGAGAGAGAGAGGTGACAGTGAGTGATCTGTCTGAGATTGAAACAGTGAGGGAAAAAAAAAAGGGAGAGAGAGAGAGAGAGAGCAGTTTCATTTGCACGCAAACCGACAAACTTACCAGTTTTCTTAATAATTTCGGCGCATTTACATACTTGTCCCTATACTTTCTCTGAAATGACATCTTAGGCCCAGAGACTAGCTTTTACTTTCTTTTTCATATCTTCCGATCCTAGATTAGATTCCCTTCAAATAAAAATAATTAAATTTTCAACTAGTTCTTGGTTAGTTTCGAACCAGAAAAAAAAAAAGAGTTCTACTTGCTTAGGTTAAAAAAATGAATTGATAAGCGCATCAAATTTAATTTTTTTATTATTGAAGTACCATAAACACAACATGCACAAATAGATTAAAAATAATTACTTGGGTTTAATAAGCATAATGTTTCAAAAAATCACGTAAAAAAAAAACTATTCTAAAATATCAAGAATTTCTTGACAGTCATGTAAATTTAGCCATGAATAAAATAGAATAGAAACAAAAAATTTATATAGCTAAGCCCGGTCAATTTATAATTAAATTTTAATAATTATTCGTACTTTAAATGTATTTATAGTTAAATGGGTTAATATTTTAAATATAGTGTAATTTTATTTATTAAATAAATTAACTTTATTTTCAATTTACTCAATAAAATTAATTATTTTAGCCGTTTCTAATTATTAACTGTTTAAGTGGATTTTAAACAGCCAATTGAACTAACTCTTTTTATAAAATGCTATTTTAATTTTTAAAAATTAATTTAAATGCTATTATCAAATATTATAAAATAAACAGTAAATAGAAATCTTTTTTATTATAGGAGAGTTATATAATTGGATTGTGGTAGTACCATGTTGATACTATAGTTACCTATAGTTGTAGTGTTTGGAATTAAAAGGTTTTGGATGTCCAAATGTTTAGGTTATGATAAGTATAAAATAATAGAATTAGAAGTTTTGGATTTTGAATTGTAGATAGTAGTGAAGAATATTTATCTTTTCTTTTTGTTATTATTTGGAAACTGACTATGCAAAGTTTGACAGCAGTTTTGTATTTTTGTGGGAAGCCAAATGCCTAATTGGCTATATGTGGCAATTTTTCAATGG
Source organism: Jatropha podagrica (assembly GCA_947857235.1). Lineage (NCBI taxonomy): Eukaryota > Viridiplantae > Streptophyta > Magnoliopsida > Malpighiales > Euphorbiaceae > Jatropha > Jatropha podagrica. The sequence goes on from CANUEP010166877.1 coordinate 42,085, forward strand.
CTTTTGGCTTTTGGCTTTTGGGTCTCTATGGAAACAAAAAATATATTTGTATAGATAGATTGAAGAATGAGAGATTATTATTGGTTAATTAGATTATGAATAGGAGAGGGAAAAAGAGGGAAAGGTTCATATTTATTTGAGCATCTTCAATATAAAGCAAAAAAGAACTACATTCATCTTATGTGGAAACTTCTAGGACATTTTTCTTCCTTATATAATTAGGGGAAAAATATATATATTTATGAGTTTTCAACTATCTTTGGATAAATAACATTTTTTTCTTTATTACCTCAATCATTATGTGTAAATATATTCTTAAATTAATAGGAGCAATCACATTTTGGAAATTTATTTTCCTTATTTTGAAATAAGCATTCAATAATTAAATTACTAGTTTAAGATTTTTTTTTCATTATAATAAACATATTTTTTAACATTTTAAATATTTATTTAATAATTATGATCATTCTAATGTTTAAACAACTACATATTTTGATTGAAGTGGCTTTCTTTTTCAACAAAGAAGATTTGCTAAATTAATTTATTACTCCTTTTATCCTAAAACATTAGTTTATTTTTTCTTTTTGATATGTTTCAAAATATAGTTTACTTTCTTTTTTTTTTATATTATAGTTAATCCTTATATCGTTTATTATAATTTTATTAAATTTTATCTTATTTTCAATAACCCTTATTTTTTTATAAATTTTTTTAATAATTCTTATTAATTATTTTAATATAATAATTGCTCGTGTGTTATTTCAGATGAGCATAATAAAAAAATTATACGAGTAAAATTATCTTTTAGCCATTATAATCGGTACTTTTTAATATGTGTTAAAATAAAAAGTGGATTATATTTTTTAGACGGAAGGAGTATTTTTTTATAAATGACATAAGGAGAGTGTAATTTACTATATAATAAATAATAGTTATAATCATAAATCCATTAAAGGACAGTTCATTACAGGAAGAGTAATTAAACCTATCCTTAAATATTTGACCAAGGGATCTCTTGCTTATTAATTTAAATTTAATGAGAAGTAGTAATTGAAAATTAATGAAATTGAAGGTGAAATGTCTTGAAATATATTTTAACAACCAAATAATAATAATTAGTCATCACAAACTAATTACTATTATTAAGATTTAAGAGTCTGAATGTTCCTTCCCGAAGCCTGGGTTAGGGATTTCAAAAACTATTTGCAATTCAATGGTTCCACTGGACAATTAAGGGTATGTTCAATCAAATTAATTATTTTAGTAACTATTAGCCGTTTTAGTAGCGTTTAACTATTAGCTGTTCGAATAATTTTTTGTTAAATGCTAAAAGTTAAATGTCAAGTGAATTAATTTTTTATAAAACGGTACATTACCCTATAAAAGCTAATTAAAAAAATATATATTTTATGACCGATCAAAATGCTGAAAACTATTAAAAAAACTGTTGACGGACATGGTTTAAATGTTGACTTTGAAACTTTGATGGTTTTTGGTGAATAACCCAATTGAAAAATAGCCCAGAAATGATAATATTCAAAGTCTTTAACTTAGACTTTTGACATTAAATTGGAGAATTGTATGAAATACACTTGTTGGGGTTATTCCCCTTATAAATTGAATTAATGTTTGATTCATTTTCTATAACTTTGCTAGTCAAAAGTTGCTCAAATAGAATGATTTTTAAAATTAGTAAATATTCATTAAATAATATTAATATTTATATCTAAATGCATCAAGTCGAATTATGTAAATTAAACATTAAAATTGCAATTAAGTCGAATTAGCTAAACGGTAAATAAAATTTTTTGAGTGGCTAACTCCGTATAAATCAGACAAAGGCCATCACAAAACAAGATTAATATTAAAGTAACGTAAATAAACTGTGATAAGGCGAAAGATAAGAATATTCTTCAATCGAATAAAATAAATAATAAATGCTTTTTATAATGGCAATTTCGAGATTCTTCGGGGATAACAAGGAGAATTTTAGAACATAATACAGTTGCAAAGAATAATATAATATGTTAAAGGACGGTTTCTTAATTCCAGACCAAACAATATTATTTCCGAAAAAATACTAATGTGCTTCATTTTCTTTCCTTTCTGGCGCGGCTGGTCGGTCATATATATATGTATTATTGCACATGCTATGCTATACTAATATATGTGCTTATGTAAATCCTAAAAAAAAAAAGGAAAAAAAATATATATGCTTTCATTATCTAAATATTTTAATTTATAGGATTATTAGGTTAATAGAAATATAATTAAGAATTAAATAAAAAAATAGAAATAGCTTTCTAATTAATGCAAATTTAAATTAAAAAGATTTAGCGAATTCGTTATTTAGCGAATTTGAAATAAGCTTATAAATACTTAATTAAATTCAAAGTGTATTTTAAATATTAAAGTTTGTAATTTAATTAATTGAGATGCATTTTCACATCTACTTTCTGCATGCGGGAAAAGTAGCGTCACGTGCTGCCCAAAAACATTCGCATAGAAAGAAAATATCTAAATATTAGTAGTATTAGTATTATTTAGTATTGGTGCTAATGTTTCTTCATTTGAAATAATAATCAATTTGACTTAATAATGATTTTGTTGGACTGGACAAAAAAAAAAGAAAGCGCTGCATTGAATCACAAGCAACAACCGAGGAATTATAAAAATAAATAAATAAAAAAATTATTGTTACCAGTCTCACACCAGGTTGAAATTAATCTTTTTGCTTTAATGATTGTCTATTTTTTACTACTAAATAAATTAATATTAAGAAAAGGAATAGCAGAATAATTAATAAAATATTGTGAGTGATTTTGTGATCTCATCTCCATTTTGAGAGGTATGGGCTCTTTGAATTTTCTAGTTTCATTGGTCTCAGAAAATAAAAGATTAGAAGATCAAAGGTTGAAAAAAAATCCGACCATTATAATATCAATCAAGACTTAAAATTAAAAATTAGAAGTGGGTAAGGATTATGATTGAAACAGATGTTTGTATTTTGGATTCAATGATGGGGAATGCAGATTCAAACCCTATTTTTCAAAAGGGAAAGATTATCCGATCTTTTCCCCACCGGACTTTATGCTCCTCCTTTCATTCCAAGCACGCCAATGAGCTCAACCCATGTGGAAAAATATACTGGTAAGCAGCATTACAATATAATAAACCTCTATTAATACTACACGTACAAACTCAGAAGCATAAAATTTTTTTTCTTTTTTTTATTACGAGATTAATTTCATTTTAGGGTTGATAATTGTTTTTTTTCATAAAGATTGTCGATTTATTAAACTTCAATATGTTTTGTTGTTTGATCCGCTTATTATGGTCAATAAATAATAATAATAATAAAAAAAAAAACAAGGACAAAGGAAAATAATGAAATTGACTTTCCAAAATTGAAAATCCTCTCATGCTCCAAATTTGGTTTAATTGTCGGCATTGTTGGGTGTTTTTGCTCTTTATTTCTTTTCTGAAAATGGTGTGTGAGTATATTCTTGATGGTACACAACATTTTGGTGTCCTTTATGTGCCTTTGTGACACATGGCTTCTATTTTGTGCTAACAATAATTTGGACACACTAAAAACACTTGTTATTGTTTTTTCCATTAAAAATTGTCCCCCAAAGCTTCAAGATTACACATCTTTGTCACACTATTTTGTTTCTTGATCTGCCAGTAACCTAGTAAAAACCCACTACCAATCTTTTTGTATATCTTGTAATCCTTTATCTGTTTTTCCATTTAGTATTTATTTATTAAATAAAACATAGAGCAACATGCTCAAATTAGAGAAACTAAAACAAATAGAATAAATTTTTAAAATCAAAATAACTAATGAAGCTTTGGTCCTAGATTATTTGAGACTTGACTTCAAACTTTGCCATTTTTCTCCTAAATTTGAGCATTGTAATAATATTACTGTACCATAATATATTTCAATCTAAAATTATAATTTCATACAACGTGTTGATTGAGGTGATAATTGACTTTAATCTCGTAAGAGTGATAATATAAGTTCAATATGAAAAATGTATTTTACTGGGAAGACGAAAAATTTTTACACTTCACGGTCCGAGTGGATTAAACTTCCTGATTATGAAAAAAAAAAAGAATTACAATTTCGTTATATATAAGGCTATGTCATGTCCAAAATTATGAAGCTTAATCCCAAATATATTAGGGTAATATTACAAACCGCTTGAGTTCACTTTTTTAGGATTAGGGCTTAATCAATATCTAATTAAGAGGGGAGGAAAAGGGCAATCTTTATCAAGGCAAAGATACAAACTACAAGTTTGAAAAAACAAGCTATTGAGAACACAATAAAGTTGTCTATGAATAAATAAAAATAAAAATAAAAATAATTATTATTATTACAATCAATTGTATATGATGAGCAATAACAAAGTCAAATGGGGTATGTTTTTTTTTTTCTTTTCTTTTTCTAAACTTTAGGTGATGGGATTAACATCCTTCCACTTTGTCCCCCTCCCCTCTTCTTATTATTGTTATTATTATAATAATAAATTTTATTTATTAAAGAAAAAATTATTATCTCTTTTGTTTTTTTCTTTGCTTTTTTGATAGTTACCTTCTTCCTTATGGGTGGAGGGTTCCTATCTCCTTTTTCCATGAGCCATTGCTTTTCTCATAGGAAAGGAATAATGCCAGTGCTTCCTTAACCCCCTTTGGGCCCCATCTATTGTTCAATCATGTGGGCCCATCTTGTCTGGGCCGGCTCCATACACTCCCTCTTCTCCTCTAGCCAAAATTAATAAAATACATATATATATATTTTGTTGCGTAAATCACTGGAATGCTGACGTGGCATTGCTTTGGGGGTTGGTGTCGTTGAAGTGGAGACTTGGGCCCACCCCAAGTCAGCTACTTTGACACACTGTAACCCCAATATATATATATATCTTTGCTTGTTTGGCACACTTATTATATTTATTTATAGTGTGAAGTAGTAGTAGTAGTAGTAGTAGTAGAGAGGACTGTAGTATTCTCTCTCTTCTCTTTTTCACATCATTTCATTCTCTTCATGCTCTATTATTTTCACTATAAAGCTTTAACCCACATATGGATAAAGATGCCACTTCTGTTTCTTGGTGGTTAGGGGTGTTGTTGAAGCAAAACTAGTCAATTGGGTACATTTCAAAGAGTGCTTACTTCTATTCAATAAAAACTTACCAGGTTGTTATTATTATTATTATTATGGGCCCATTTCAAATATTTGAAAATTCTCCATTTTTAATTTACAATCAAAGGAAATATTTTTTTGAACTCGGTCTGTGAATAGATCTATTTAAGAATTGAAGAAAGAATAAAACATGTTTATATCACAACTTTCTCCTTTTAATTGATTATAATTCATAATAGTAATGGTTGTTATGATTTGATTCTTTATTTGGTTTAAAAATTTTCTAACTAACTGTTTCCAGATAGTCTAAATCTTACAAAAGGCTAAGTATAATTAGACATGAATGTTTATGGTTCTTTATTTATGGAATTTCAAGGCTTATTTAGGTGTATATATGCATTAATGGAATACTAATCCATGCACTATATATATATATAGAGAGAGAGAGAGAGTGTTTGATGATGTAAAAGACACTCTAAACTTAGCAACTTTTATTTGGGTAATTTTGGTTCAATCATGGGCATATGTGTTTGCTTGTTTTGTTGGACTTGGAGACCCTTTGGGCTTAAAACTTGGCATGTGAGACCTTCATTAGTAGGTTTGGAGAATTTGATTGAAACGTTTTAACCGTTGATTAATAATCTAATACTTAAATATATAGGTACTTTACAAACATTGGTTGGATCGAAAAGGTTAGGGTAATTCTTGCTTAACCAAAGATTTTGAGTTCGAACTTCTGGATACCAATGCTAATAGACAAAAAACTGAAATAATACTTTATTTATTTTATAGATTTTAAACGAGGCTTAAGTTTTTCATTAATTACTAAAAAAAGAAATTGAGATAATTTTTTTATTTATTGGAGTCTTTTAGAGGTTGAAATAACACTGTGAACTACACAATAGTAGATAATTTTCTTATTAACTCATCAAATTGACGAAAATAACTATGATCAGGAGAATCCGAACTCAAATTGAGATATTTTTTTACCATAGATACAGTGAATAAAGAGTATGAAAGTGGGGGACACCCAACCAACCCCAAGACTAGCATGCATTGAATAGTCCATACCTCTTAAGATTTGCATGGCCAAAAACATATTTGATTTAGCCTAAAAAATAAACCTATTTGATAAATATCTTGGTCCACTCGAATTAAAAAGTCTATTTTCATAAAAATTGTCATGGACTAGAAAATTAGAAATCAAAGAAGTGCATCACCTACAACCTTTATAACAACTTGTTCAAACTTCAAATATTGTGAATGAGGAGACATATTTTTATCGGATATCACTTCTTTCTCACATATCAAGTTTGAGTATAAGCATGTGGTATATAAATATATACTCATTTCATGCAAGAGAAGCCTATGAAATTCTAGTAGTCTAGTAGGTTGTTAATCACTAGTTATCAAGTTTCTTCTAATTTTAAATACTAATTAAGGCTATTTTTGAAAATAATATTATATATTTTTTTTATTTTTATATCTATATATAGACTTAGACTACTTTCCACAGTATCGTATGAGGGAGTGTTTAGAATTTTGACTATTTCAAAACACTTTTTTTTTTTTATAAATTATGTGGTTCGGTGAGCTATCATGTAAAATACTGTTAGTAGATAAGATAACATTTATTGAAATATTAATCCATCTAACATGCATTTCTATTTTTTAATTGATAATTTTGCAATTAAGTTAAAAAATTGCATTATTTTACATAAAAATTTAAATAAAATAATTTAATAATGATTTAATGGAGGAATATGCGAGGAAATTGTATTATCATTTTAAAAATGATAATGATTTCAATTTATATAATTGGACTAGACACTATCGATTTATTTTTTTTTTTACAAAAAAAAAAAATAATAACACATTATATAAATTCTTTTTTTTTTATAATGAGTTCGCTTCTATAGTCAGTATTGTTGAACATACCCTTAATCTTATTTAAGCCCTTGGCATTTGAACAAGCCAAATCTACAAAACGACAAGAGAGAGTTTTTATTTCTTTCTTTTTCTTTATTATATATAACTTAAATTAGTAAATTATAGTGTTATTTTCTTTATTTGAATAAGATTTTTATTTTTTTATTAAATTGATTTTTAACTGTGTGCTTCGTTTACTTTGTGAAAATTTTTTTCGTTATAAGACTCTAGCAATGCACAAGGAAGTGTCCATTTTCAATTCATAACCATTAACTTAGACAGAGGAAATCCACTGGTGCAGCTAATTTAACACGACATGAGCAAAAGTAGTTGGGTTAGACAGTTTGGATGTTTCTTGTTCACAGCATCAAACAGAATAATGTTGGACCATTGATTTTGGATGATTGAAAAAGAAATTTAAAAGAAAGAAGAAACTGAACGGTCCTTACAGAAACATGCTAATTAGGTGAAAATGTGTACTAAGAGAGTCTTTAAAGAAAAAGGTATAAATATGCAATTTCTTAACAATGTTGGAGGGTATGCATTTATGAACAAAAAACATTAAGATGGTAGGAGTATACATATGGTTTCAATAGCAATTAATGAATGGAAATGACAATATAGATGTTAAGCCTCAATGCTTGTGTTGCTTCCTCATTTTCTGGCTCCTCTATTTGTAGAAACAAGGACCCTTTGGTTCATCTTCATGATTAGCCTTTGTAAGCTTGTGGAGGGCGAAGTTCAAAGTTTTAAAAAGCTATGGCTATTTAGAACATATATTTTGGAAAAACCCATATGTTGATAAGAGGTTACCAGAGAAAGAAGTTAAAGGAAAAGACAGCATTTTTTTGATCCTCAAGATTGTAATAATGGTGTCCTACACAAGATGGAACCTACCAACCGAAAAATTTAATATGAACAAAAGCATTATTTGAGTTGGTTAGATAAAAATATGAAAATTGAAAAGGACTTTGACCAAATTCGAATTTGCAGTCTAATCTTACAACAACATTTGTGATAGATTGAAACTCAATGGCATTGGATTTTACTAAAGCGTGAACGAGTAATTGCTTTTGAATTTATTCTAAATTTTATGCTATGCATTAGTTAGTTATAGCTAAGGATGACAATAAGTCGGGTATGGATTAGATATTACATTATCTTCCTTAGCCCATGAAGCAATCTATATTGTTCACTCCACCGTCCGCCTCACTGCAGGTGTCCAGGCGGGGGCCGGTAACAGATCAGATCAGGTAAATCCACTTTTAAAAAAAAAAAAATCTGAATTTTATTTTTCAAATTTTTATTACTAATTTACATTTATATTTTTTATTTGTATTTATAATAATCATTATTCAATGCTGTATATTGATTTTAATAAAAAAAATATAATGAAAATCAATAAAAATAAAAATAAAACTATATAATCCAATATGTATAACAAGCATAACGAGGATACAACAATTTTATAGTTCCATTGTAACATAATAAATAAATAAATAAATAAATAAATAAAAAGTCAAAAATAAAAAATTAATTGTTGAGAATATCAATATTAAATCAAATAGCAACATATTTTTTGTTCTTGGTTTGGGTTTTCTTATCAATCTAAATTAGAGTGGGTGTTTTTGGGTCAGCCTATTGGCTAGAGATTAGTTCTCAGACTGTAAGTTCACTGTTAATTTTCTTTTTCAATCCTTTAGTAACAATTCTGCATTGCTGATAAAAAAATATTAAATCAAATAGCAAAATAAGAAATGTAAATAATAAAAGAACCAAATAAATAAAAAAAGTGTAAAAATTAAAAGAAATAGAAAACCTAAATTGACGGAGGATGATTTGATTTGTTACTTACAATATTTGAAGTTTGATGACGTTTATCCTATCAAATCATTAGATTAATATAAATTAGAAGAACATAATTAAATAAAAATTTAATTCCATAGATTATGCATTATTAGGGGTATAATTTTTAATATTCATTTCATCCTATTTATAAAATAAATCAGATAAAATATATCCATTAAAATCGGATCAAAGTGAACCTCTAGCAAATGAGAAACTCCTTTTGGGAGTCCAATGTATACGTAGCTTGTAATAGTGTTATTTATTTACATGATAACAATTATAAGTTTTAAACTCCTAATTTTATAAATAATTAGTCTTTTTTATAACATAGGATGCATGTGAAGATGCTCGTTATATTTTTATTTTTATACTTTTTTAATTTTTTATTTATATAATATTAAAATATAAATTTTTGTTTAAATTAAAATAAATATAATTGGTTAATTTATTTAAGATTTTGTGTAAAAATTATTTGCAATGTTATTTTTTATGCTTTTGACTCTATTTTTATATAATGAAGTGATCTCGAGATAAAGTTCAATCTGATTTTTATACCTAATCGTTCAGTTTTTAATTTATAAATGTAGATTTTTAAAACCCTCACATGCTAAAAAAAAAAATTAAATTATCACTCAATCTCCAACTCTTGTCTTTAATTCCCAATCAATATATATATATGTATATAGTTATAAATAAAAAATAATAATAATTTTTTTTACTGATGAGTAAAAAAAAGAAATAAAAAAATATAAATTAATAATGGTAATTATTTTGGCTGTAGCAAGAATATTACTTACCTAGTATATCAGCCAAAGAAATATATCAATATACACACAAACTTTTAAAATATGAAAATAATTTAAAATATAAATATATTTTTAATTTTTTTTAATTTCATAAATATTAATTTTTTTAGTCAAATATATTTAGAATATCAAGAAAATTAAAAATACATAATTAGGTAGTCATTTATTTATTACAAGGGATATATAAATCTCTTACTAAATTAAAGTGATAATGGTAACAAATTAATTTAATAATAAAAAAGAAAATAATAAATAATAAATTCTTATTTATAATAAAACTCTTTTTAAGAATTCAATATATAATAAAAAATAAATTATATTAAAAAATTATCATTTTAAATTTCAAAAATAGCAATGAAAAGCTATAATTTAATTAAATTTAATTTTGATGGAAAAAATAAAACCAAGCAATAAATGAAAATTACAAAGCAAATCATATTAGGATCTAATATTGGTCAACTAATATATTTACTCAAGTACTTTGTTTCTCCATTATTCTAAATTTCAAATTTAAAATAAGTAAATTAATTAATAAAAAAAATTATATAAAGGAAGCTATATCATCCATAATTTTTTTCACAATCATACAAAAAAAGAAAAGTATATTTTTTTTATTTTATATATGTTTATTTGTTTAAAAAATATTTTTTTAAAATTTATATCCTATTAAATAACAAAATGTAAATTTTTTTATTTCCTGACGAGTATTTGTTCCATACATGATGATTAAACCCTTGACCTCAAATAAGGAAAAATAGTGTAAAACCACTCATCCACACATTGATTGATATAAATATGATTTTCCAATTAGCTATGATTAAGGCTCTATTTTAAAATATTCTAAATTTCATCGAAAATCCTATTATTCCCCTTTTATTCCCACATTTATATATAATATAGAAGTCCATCAATTTTGCATTTTATCATAATTTCATTTTAATATGACATTTATACCGATTTTATTTTGAATTTAACATTCTTTTACAATAATATTATAAATTATAATTAAGAATTTAATTGTAAATAAAAAATACATTATCATGAGGTTCACTCTAAACTTTTCATTTATATGAGTAAAGTAGTTTGGATAAATAGTAAGAAAAATATCTATTATTATTTTTTAATATTCTTATATTATTTCTTTCCTTCATAATAAGTAATAAATAAAAACGAATTATTTGAGATTGGAAATCTTTTTTTCTTTCATTAGAGTATTTTTTAAATAAATAATAATTATTATTGTTGGATTTTCAATATAAATTTTGAAATAATTAAAAGATATAAAACACAAAGCTACTATGTTTATTAGATATGGTTAATGATTTTTTTCTTTTGTGAAAATAGAATATATAATGTAATTATAATGAATTACAATTTATAATTGTAGAATGAAAAAATAATATTTGTTGAAGACCATAACTAAAAGTAACAAATTTGTGATGAGAAGATTAAATTAAGTCTATTATTTTTTTTTATTGAACTAAAAAGTTTTTCCACATATTCAGTTTGCACTGCCCACTAAACTACAATTTATAGGTACATTAATATTTTTTTATTTATAATTTAAGTCTTAATTAAATTTTATGATGTTATTATATAAAAGATTAAAATTTAGGGTGAAGTTAACATAAAAATTAAAATAAATTAGAAGTTTAGGGTGAAATAACATATTATTATTAAAATGATCATATATATATATTTATAATAATTTTTTAAAGTATTTTACAATCTATGTATTTTTTTTTATTAAATTTTCAAATTAAACCATGAGAGTAATTCACCTCCATCTCAAAAAAAAAAAAAAATACTAATCTTAAATTTAAGTTGAATCAATCTACAAAATAATAAAAATAAGATAAAAGTTGAGATGCCAAAATGTTATAATGACTTAGGACCCACCTAAGTTAATTAATTGATAAGGGTTATGAGCTACCCCACTAATTTATTAAGCTTGTCTTTGCATGTGATTTCCAACTGCTAATTAATTAAAAATCCAACTCAAATGGATTCCCACTCCTAACTCTCTTTTTTTTTTTTTTTTTTTTTTTTTTTTTTTTTTTTGTGTTTCATAATTAATTAAAAGTATTAAAAGTGTCATTATGAGGTAATCATGAACTCAGCAATATATGAATTGACCCATTTCAATTTTGATGGTTACGAAAGACAGTGATCCATTTTCTTAAGAAATAACAAATGGTTGTTCCCATCTTTTCTTTTTCCGTTCCACCACCTTCACTTTCAAATTGAAACCTATTCTGTAACCATTCTCAGCTTCACACAACACTAAATTTAATAATAAAAACTTATTTTTTCCGTAAATAGAACATTAAAATCTAAAGTTGAAACTGTCTTTTTTTTTTCTGAAAAGACAATTTAAAAATATTATTTACTATTTTATAATTTGTTGACCCAAGCGTGAAATCGAAGCAATTGTCCAGCCTGCACTAATGTGGTTAGACAAAAGAAAGTTACACTGTGACTAAGGGCCTGTTTGGCAATGTCACACCATGATTAAAGGTTTATTCAGTCAAATTAACTATTTTAATAGCTATTACAACTAGTAATTATTTAAATAATTTTTCAAAAAAAAATTAAAAAAGTCAAATATTACATTAACTAACCTTTTATATAAGGTCATTTCAACATTTAAAAGTTAAGTTATCAAACACTTGAAAAATAGCAATTAGCATAGTAATTAATATTTTTATTAGTTAAAATATTAAAAATTAAGTCAAACACAACTTAATAAATTCAGCTTTTCAGCCCTAATGGTCAACGGCGGCATTCATGATCCTACGTATTTTTTTATCATAAACACTGAAAGTTAACTTTAAGTATACTGGTAACATATTACTTTTCTCAAACAGCTAAAACAATAAAACAAATCATAATCTAATCACGAAGCACCATGTTAATTACAGCCAAGCAAAATAAAAAAATATATTTCAAGTAGAAGATTTTAGAGAAACAACGAGGGACAAAAAAAAAAAAAAAGAGTTTCCTCAAAGCCCTAAACTGAATTTACTGAAACGATTAGCAATATCATTCTATACCATATGGCCATGCACTGACTGACGATACTAATACAAAGCAAACTCTTGAATTGCAAAGATATGGCTCTGCCCATGCTAATTTTACCCTGCAGCAACTGTGGCTTCTAAGAGAAGAAAATCAAAAACAGTAAAAAGAGAGAAAATGATAGGTTAAAATAGAAACACTCATATGATAATATGAGAGGGATACTACAACAAAAGTGAGACACGCCTAAAAATCTATCCGGTTTGTCTCCCATGGACCCCGACTATGCCAAGCCATGATTAGATTTTCAGTTGTTCCAAGCTCTGTAACAACTCGGATTCTTGTAGCTTGCATTCTTTTAGATTGTCATCTATAGCTGTTTTCCCAATTTCTTCTGCTTGAGCTGGCAATTTATTCGGCATGGCAGCAGTAATAGCAGTTGTATTATTATCTTCTTTTGTAATGTTTAGAGGATCTTCCTTTTCAACAGCCTGAGAATCTTCTTTCTGAACACCCAGTTGATCTTTCTGAACAGCCTGAGAATTTTCTTTATGAGCCACCGGATGATCTTTTTGAATGGTCACATAATCTTCTTTCTGAACCACCGGATGATGTTTTTGAAAAGCCACACAATCTTCTTTCTGAACCACCTGATGATCTTTGTGAACAGTCGGAGAATCTTCTTTCCAGACAGACACATTATCTTTTCGAACATTCATGAGATCTTCTTTTCGAACTGGTGGTGGAGCAGCATATACTAGTGAAGTTGGCCTAATGGTGACAGGTGGAGGTTGCTGAGGCAGTCCTCGCATTACTTGAGGAGGAAGTGAAGGTTGTTGGTGTGGGGGCGCCGCAAAAACAGGCACTACACTTCTTATTCTCACTGGTTGAGCCATCCCATGGCAATGTGCTCCATATTGTCGAATAGGAACATAAGGAGCTGCTCCTGCTGCAGGGAATTTTTGAGGATGAGTTGCCCAGAGATCCAAAGGAGGTGAGTGTCGTGCCGGTACAGTTCTATCACTTGTTGCAGTTGATGTGGGTCTGGGTTGTACATGTCTGTCAACTGCTGTAGTTGAAGTAGGTCTATTTCGTGGAGTTGTCTTAGGGCAAATTAAGGGGAGGATTTTAGATGAGGTAACAGGGGCAGATTGTGGACTTGTTGGCCTAGGGCTATGCATTTGAAACTTTTTCGAAAATGGTATAGCGGAGTTGGGGGAGCTTGCTATTGCCATTTTTTCCTTCAAACGGTAATTCAGCAGGGCACGTGCAATTGTAATTTGTTCTAGCTCATCATTGTTCTCTGGTTCAGATGAAGAACTTGCATCTTCTTTTGCCACTGCCCAGAAAGAAAACATGCATAAAGCAAAATTTTACTTCATTAAGATGCACTTTTGACAACTCTCAGATAAAAAGTCCGCAAAAATGGTTAGAGTGCCAAAAGCAGGTGAATTCTCTACAGAGATGATCCACAAGAAAAAATTGTGAATGCATTATATTATATGTAATAACTTTCCAAGAGAAACTCTAGCTGCGATGAACTTAGAAGAGACTGAGCAATTCAAGCAAAATTATAATTCAGAGCCCCAAGGCAGTGCAATGCTACTGTTGAATCAGATAGAACTCCCATTGTTGGGGATCTTTTGGTGGACATATTCAATTTTTATTCAGGATATATATTTTATGAAGCATCCTCCACTTGCAGAGAGCTTATCATTTCACACTCATATTCATCCACAGCAGTTATTTATACAAAGAAAAATTCAGATTGTACTCACATTGTTTTAAAGATGACCAGGCTGCCATGGCTGCATTCTTCTCAGCCTGTTTCTTATTCTTGGCAGGTTCACCAGTGAATGTAATTCCAGCCAATTCTACTGTCCCAGTAAAAATAGGTTGATGTCCCAGGCCTGACCTGTATGTCGTGTATTGTGGCAAAGGAGCACCTACTCTTTGTGCAATTTCTTGTAGAAGGTTCTTGTATACCCCAGTTTCATCCTGACAATAAACATACATATCATCATAAAGACCTCAGAACAAGCAAGCCAAGAACAATAAACAATACTAATGCACATCTTAGGGCTAAAAATAATTTAAGATCCAAAAGCAACTACTGTGATACATAAACATATAAATGTAACATCCAGAAGAAGTTGTCCAATTCTAATCTCCTGCAATTGAATTTTCATAAAGATATTTGTATTAGTAAGGATACACACTAAGCGACGTACTCAGTGGACAAAAACCAAAATATGCTTTACAAAGCATATTCAGTTTTTCTGTTCACACAAGAGTTTAACTTTGATGAAAAATGAAATTGCAGGTTTGTACAATGCAGTGCGATGCACCACTTATGATTCAAATAAGTTTGCAGCTGAAATAGCTTCCCTAAGGCTAAAATTACAATGTCGTTCACGAGAACTTGCACTTATTTGAAAAGCTTTTGTAGAAAATCATCCTACGAAGATTATAAGGCTGGAAATATGACTAAACTAAAAAAAATTGATCTCCAAATTCAACCCATTTAAGCCTGGCTAGGATCAGCTAGAAAGCTACAAATATATATATATATATATATATATATATATATATATTCTTTTCCATATCATTTTTGTTCAGCTTCAATTCAAACAAATCTTAATTTCAAAGCAGATGGCAATACATGCAAATCAGTTACACAATAAAAAAAAGATTATAGCTATTCAATTGAAATCAGTCCCTGATAGATAATTATATTTAACCCAGCTTGATCACAAGGCCCACTATCATAAAACTTACATCATTCAACAAAATTTTAATTCAGCTTGCTCAGTTGGATTCATCCATATCACTTTTTTTCATCCACCATCAGGAGGTAAGAATAATCAGCAAGAAAATGTAAATTTGACCGGATAATAAGAGAATCATATCTAGAAAAAAAGAAAACGTTGTTTTCAAGTGAAGCATATACTACTATCAATGCTGGAAAAACCCCTATTACTCTTGAGGGTACAAGGATATAGCTGCACAGGAAAATTAAGACATGCAAGGCTTTTCCATTTAAGGCAGGTACGAAGATATACCAACTTGGCAAGATAGGACATACGGGCCTATGGAAAGGTTGATAATAATTCTGAAGTATATTTCAACAGGATTGTGGAATGAAAGATAAATTTGAAATATCCTTAAATTTAATAGAAACCAGAGAATTAGCAATGCAAGAACCACAACTCAGGCACTTGGAAGATATATAACTTTCTTAACACAGAATAATTTACATCCCTGAATCCTGCCTTCGAGATCAATTGGAAGATTACATTATTTGATAATCTAGACCAATCTAGTCCAGCAATTCATGTACAGTAATTCCAGTATGTTACCTTGTACAAAGTACAAGCACAAGACTACAATAAATATTATCTATGGCATCATTTTTCCAGCATAAAATTGTTTAACAGATATGGAACTTCCACTAACAATTTCTTGTAGACATCCATCTGACTAATTCTTTCACAAAATAAAAAAAAAAAAAATCAAAACAAAGAAAAATGTGGACAGGGAAACCGTGTGATTAATTTAAAATTTTCAGATACTTAACTTTCTTCCGTTTTCTCAGGAAGCAACCAATAGCAGAAGAAGGGAAAAAAAGGAAGAAAACCCAAAGTTTTTAAATGACCAAAATACCCTGCCATTGGGCAAACTAATTACACGTTCACAGGGATTAAGAGTTGGAGACAAACTTAAAAAAGATAGGTCTTCCCCAGTTCTTACCGTTTTCCATAATTTTAATACTTTATTATTTAAAAAAATAAGAAAAAAAGAAGTCAAAGAAAACTACAACCGTCCATTGCCAATTAGAGCAATGAGGGCATTTAAGTCATTTCAACATCAACCTATCCCATCCCTGAATTACCCACAACCTTAAAAACCCACCGGCGACCAACAAAAAGCCGCGTGCGCAGGGATAAGCACTTAGACCTTATTGTGGCGCACGATAGCATCTCCCGAACTAAAAAATAGGAAAAACTGACGATACAAAAAAAAAAAAGGCACATACGGCACTGCAAGGCAAAGGGCATTTCCGTCAATCTAAACAATTCGCCGGTAGCAGTGATGTGTGGCGTGCGTCAGGAAGCAACACGAAAGCAGAGAAAAGAAAATATTGAAAAAGAAAAGGCTAACTGGAAAGCAGCAAGCAACGCCCCCAGCGCACATTAGCAAGAGCAAGAACTGGTTACTTGAAAATTCTCTTATTCAGCTTTGAAGTAAAAGGACATAACAAGAGAAAATAATGGTGTTCTTTAATAACCAAAGAAATAAAAAAGAAAAAAGAAAAATTAACGAAACAATTAGTAAAGAGAAAGAAGAAGAGTACAGTATAATTTACTTACCAGAATGCGAGCAGCGAGAGAATGAGAAGGGCCACGGTTAGAGAGGGAGTTCAGGGCAACTTCGGCGGCCGAGTGCTCAGCCTGACGGAGAGTAGAGCAATAGTGAGGGCTTTCAAAGATCTCGCCGTTGAAGTTAACGGTGGCTTTGAATCTAGGCGCGTGGTCAGGGCCTTCCCTTATGCAGGTATAAGAAGGAAGATTAAAGCAGCTCCTCTGCGCCAGCTCCTGCAGCTGGTTCTTGTACATTTCGTAGTCTATATATGTCTATCTATCAATTCGCTCTAATTTCCGTCCGTTTCTTTCCTTCCTTTGTACTGTAGGTGGGGGGAAGGAAATGGGGGATCGGGTCGGACCGGAGATGGGTCCGGCAAGATCAAGGTTTTTAGGGTTTTGATAATTTTTGGATTAGAGAGAGATAGAGAGGGAGGAGAGACGGGCAGCGCGAGGGAGAGAGAAGACAAGGAGAGAGATGGAGGAGTAATGAGTAATTTTAGCGAGTGGAGAGTTCTTTTTTTATGTTTTTTTTCTTTATTATTTTTTGGGAAGATTAAAATATTAAGAATTTATTAATGCTTTATTGCTGGGAGTCAACTGAACGTTAGGCTGCATGGATGTGATCTTTCCTCTAGATTTTCTACATTTATTTCTTTAAATATATTTTTGATAAATAATTTATTGTTTTTAGAACTGATAGAGAAAAAATAAACTTAATTACTTCAATTATTTTTACTTTCTCTATTAACTGACCGGATTTTATTTTTACCAAAAACAGACGGTTTTTTTATCTTCTTTTTTTAATTTATATGCCATTTTTAATAATTAAGATAATATTAGTTATTTTATTTCAATTTTATTCGTCTATCCATATTTCTACCAACAATAAATATATACTCTGTTTAATGAAATTTTTAATTAGATAAAATTAATTAAATTATTTTTAAAACAATCAAATTAACCGAATTAAATTGTCATCTTTATATTAACAGTTTTCAAATTAAAGAAAGTGAAAATTAAATTAAACAATTGATTTTAGCTAAAATATCTCATTAATAAAT
This sequence comes from Jatropha podagrica, assembly GCA_947857235.1. Taxonomy (NCBI): domain Eukaryota; kingdom Viridiplantae; phylum Streptophyta; class Magnoliopsida; order Malpighiales; family Euphorbiaceae; genus Jatropha; species Jatropha podagrica. The sequence goes on from CANUEP010166877.1 coordinate 60,266, forward strand.
TAATCATAATATTTTAATCAAATTAGCTTTAATATTTATTTTCCAATTATAAACACTAAAACGACGTGGCTTTATTTTTCGGTTAATTTGATAAGTAGGATTGTAATCAATTTTATTGAACCACAGCAATTACCAAATAAATCCAAATTTATTAATCAAACCAAAGATCGATTTCTAATTTACTAAACAAAATCAGCCGATTAATTAGAATTCTAATTTATTGAACAAAATTGGCCGATTAATTAAATTGGTTGAGCGTTTGCTGATGCTGAATCTCTATTAAACTTTATCTCAATTAATTGAATATTAATTAAAAAGTAATTTAGCTAATTATATTATTTTTTATAAATAAGTAAATAATTTTCTTAAATTTTATATAAAAAATCAAAACTCGTCAAATTCATCGAAACAGATATTTAAATATTTTTTTTATTAAGGCCAATAGACTTGGAGTAACATTTTTGCTTTTCATAGAATATTTTCATTATAAAAAATATAACTATTTATAATGACTCTTTTATTGGTTAAATAAAAAGCACAAATGAGGCATAGGACACTCTGCTTTACATGTTCATAGCAAATTTTGTAAAGCCCAAACATAAGTTGCAGTATGTGCGGTATATTATCTCATTTTCATCGTACTTATCAAAATAAAAATAATTTATTTTAAAATATTTATCACCGTTTTAATGTATTAAATATTTTTTATATTTATTCTTTATATACGATTGATAATTATTATTTTAATTTAATAATTTTTTTTAAAAAGTTAGTATGAAATTAAGAGCAATGTAAGTCAATTTATTCAATAATTTATTATAATTTAGATAAATTTAATGATTTTTTTTAGGAATGTGAAATTCCAGATATTATAAATATTATGAAATATAAGCAGTTTAAAAGAAAAATATTAAGGCAAACTTAATTTTTTTTAATCTACTGAGCAATTCAACATATAAATTTGCACTTAAACACTTTAATTTATAAATTTTTTCTGATTTTTAAATTAGATAAATTAAATATTTTATAAAATACTTAAAAAAATTATTGTTGCTAGTGTTAAGATGTATATAATATTGTAAAAATTCATAACTTATATATATACTTTTATAATTAGTTAAAATTATAATATTAGTTGTAAAGGATTAGTTAAAATTATCAAGTGATGAGAATGGAGTGCCGTAAAATTTGAATAAACAATTATATTAAGTTGATTTCAATGCTATGAGACGAAATTATTCACGTGTTGCATATTTATTTTTAAAATTAGAATTTATTTAAACTCGATCCAAATTATAATTTTTTTAAATAGTTTTTATCTATTAATTAAATAATTATAAGTGCCCATCACTTTTCAACTCTACAATAGAAGAAATGTTTAGTCACATTTATTATTTATCCATTTTTTTTTTTTTTTTTTGAGAAAATGATAAATGGTGCGATATATTATAATTATACACAGAGAATTAATGGCGTCAAATCCAACAAACGATTGGCCTTTGAAGCTTTAAAAGATTATATTAATTAGGGAACGCGTTTGGGACCCAAACACCGATAGTGTGAAAGACTTGTCCGCTGTCCACACTTTTTTTTTTTTTTTTTTTTTTTTAAATTTTATCAAACCCTAATCCTTAACTCTCCTGTGTTTATCACCATTTTCAGTCCAGTCCTACAATCAGAACGATGTTCACCATTGCTGGATCATAAGAAAACGCCCAGATAGAGCCATAAGAAACTGACCTGACCCTCTTGATTTTCAAGCTTTGCCCAATACCTATAGAGACCGGAGCTTTGATAGTTATGGTTGGACTTCTATACTTCCTTTCTCTAATTTGAAAATTGATAAAATCTAGCCTTTAATAAAATTATGCCCTTCAATGGGCTTCATAATAATACTATGTTCCATCTGAAATGGGCTGAAAAATATGTAAACGATCTTGTTAATGTGGGATTCTTTTTTTCTAAATAATGATGTTTTATGATTCTAATATTTCATTAAATATTATTTTTTCTGATTTACGCTTCTATCCCTAGTATTATTAATAGTTCATGTTGAACTTAAAATTGTCGAGTTTAATAGAATTAAATGATTTTTTAAGATTTTTTTACATTCCACTACAATCCTATATAGAGTTTTATGAAATTGGTGAGACTCTTTTTATAGATTTTGATTCAATTACAATGATTTATATACATATAATTAAAATTGATTTTAGAACCTAATTAAATAAATTAAAATATTTTTAAATTCAATTAAAAAATAAAAAAATAATAAAGGACTAAAAAGGAAAATACGTTGTCTTCTTCAAAATAACCATTTAGAAATGTTGATTTAATATGTGGTTAGTACAAATTTTGGATAATAATTTCAAATTCATCAACCATTTAGTAGGTGTTTAATTTAGTTTTATGAATTGGAACATTCAATATGATGATTTTATAAATTGGAATAATGCAAATTTATAAGTTAAACAGTTTAGTTAATTAAAATAAAGATTAAGAGTGTCATAGAGAAATATAATTAAGAATGTCAACTTTTTAATTTTTTTGTTAAAAATTTTATAATTATAAAGGCTAGTTACATAAATTTACTCTCGAATTTTATAAACTTTATAGATGATCTCTTATATAATCAGATTGAAAAAATTTGATTATAATATTCACTTTTCTATAATAACAACAATAAATTTTCAGTTTTTAGCTTTCGTGTATAAAATATTGATTTGATGTATAGTTATATAATTTAGAATAAGAATTTTCATATTTTTTAATTATTTAATAACTATTTAATTGATTTAGCTTTACAACTTGAAATGCTCAATAAAATAATTTTATAAATTTAAATATCTAATATGTGTAATTTTTTAACTATGCGTATTTGATAGATCAAAGTGAAAGTAGAGAATGCCATAAAATTAGAATAAAAAAATTTAAGAGTTAAATTACGGATTTGGCCAAATTATAAGTATAGAATATTTTAACTTATAGACACTTAAAACTTATAAAATTAAATTAATTGAGCATATATTAACTTATTAAAATAAATGTAAATAACTATAAATAATTATTTATAACCACTTATCATATAAAATATGCATTCAATAGATATTATTTTAGAATTTAGATTTTTAACGATAAACTAAAATATTTAATATATCAAATTAATGAAAATATCAGACTATGTATCATAAAAATAGAAAAAAAATTGGAGATAATGATTGATTAATTTGAGGTATGAATGTGGTGGCCTCCACACGCCATAGTCATAGTGCACACTTTATTAAAAATGATGGTTTAATAATAATAATGGTTTGGGTCAGAGGATGACCACGGAATCTCATCCGTGGCCAAGGATATAAAAGTACCAAAATACCCTCAGAGTATATTAAAGGGAAACGAAATTATAGGTGTAGAATTTCATTATCATGGAGAAGGTAAGTGGGGAACAACCTTTTATGATCTCCGAAATTGATGAAGTTTGACTAAGAAATCACAAATGTGCCACCAAACCATTTGAGTTAATGCTTTTTTTTTTTTTTTTTACAATAAAAAAAGATGGCAAAGTATAAATGTGTTCTTTGGCATCAATTGAGATGAATACTTTGGGTTTACTCCGTCTCATTCCTTATATTATAATTACCCCTCCGCTTTATATTTTTGTTCCTGATTTTCTTAGAACACATTATTATCAGTACAGATTGTTTGTATTTTTTAGATCATGACTCTGTAAATAATTATGAAATAAATTTGGCGTCTGCTTTTTTTAATCCGCAAGATTATCTACATTTTTGTTTGCCTTCTTGTATGTGACCTGTTAGAAATCCCAGCCAATACCCATTTTATTGAAATAACCCCCTTTCTGATGCTTTTTTGGAGTAGGTAATGAAGATAATATAAGACTGACTGTAAACGATTTGGATTGCAATTGGTTTGAAGAGTAATAAACTTGATACGACTGAAAAGGTGGATAAAAGATGTATCTGTTCGTAGGCCAGACTGCAAAGAAAATAAGAGATTTAGTTTCAAAGACTAAAATCTGACCCGGAAACGGAAACGGATTTAGTGAGAGAAGAGAACCATCCATCAGACATTGAGTCTGACCCAACAAAAGTTGTTTACTTCCCAGTTGTTTTGTTGATCATAAAACGCCTAATTTAAACAGTTTCTTGTCTAACATTGACCTCTGTTTCTACGAATCAACCAAATAGACGTTATGATTGCTAAAATGAATTATATAAAACCCTTTTTCTCCCTCTTGGCTTTGGTGAAAGGGAAAATCTTGCTTGCTTATCTATCAAGTAATGAAAATAAATTCTAAGCACTGTAAATAGACCATTTGACATCTCAACTCATAACTTGTACTTGCATTATTTTACAGTACAAAAAAAGAAAAGACCTGCCTGGTTCGCTATTTTTCTGTATAAGGGAGTAATGGTGATTACCTACCAATATAGAAAGTCAAATCAAACTCTATTGATTTGAGGTATCCATACTGTAAAGTCGGTTGACAATGACCCGGAATATCATTTTCGTATCACAAACTTATTAAAATACAACCCCCTTTTATAAATACGTAAAAATATAAATATATAAAATGTATTTTACTTGTGTTAATGAGAAATTATTTTATAAATCAGAGACGAAAAAAGATTTTTCAAATTCAATTTAATTATAATTAAATTTTAAATTTAATTAGACGTCCGAATAAAAAATATAAATCATTTCAATAGTATTTTTTTATAAATATAAATTATTTTAAAAATATTTAATATATTAATTATTAATAATATAAAATAAATGATAATTTAGTTAAATTAACAAATTTTTTACTATTGTATAGATGAAATCGTTTTTTAATTCACGGTATGGAGACCTTAGATGACTTTTACTTGTGAATAGAAGAAATGCCACCTTCATTCTGATAATTTTAACATCTTTCACTTTTCATAATAATTAAGAAAATAATTTAACTATTTAATTCTATACAAAATAAGGATAATTTTAATTAATTATTTATAATTAGAAGAGAAAATTTTGATTGAGATATCTAAACAAAATATTAACTATATTTATTTTCTAAAAGTATTATTTAAGTAAAAAAAATTAAAATTGTAAAAACTAATGAAAGCAATATAATAATAGTAATAAAAAGTAGATGTCAGACACTTCTATTTCTATTTCTATTTCTTTTCTTTTCATAATTAAAGTGATTTTTAGTTTCATAAATAATGGGAAATTAAAAATTTCTAACTTGCAGTTATCGATTTGAATTGACAGACCAGTAGCAAATAATACCACACCCTGGTTTTTAACCCCTTAATTAATTATCTCCACATGGAATGAAACCTCTTAATTAATTATCTCCACATGGAAGCCTTCACAGACGCTGACATGGACAGGGTCTCTTAATTACAGAGGTAGAAATAGAATAAATAACACTGTATAGGAAAGTCATGTATCAGATCAGATCAGATAAATTAGAAAATTATTAATCAAAAATCAAATTAAGATATTATTTATATAGATTTGTAATTAGAAAAGAGGAACGCAAGAAGTTATTGAAAATATTTTTAGATTCAATAAGAAAAATGATTTACTTTACAAAAGATAATTATTTTAAATTTTGATATAGTATAATTTATTAAAATAAAATAAATGCTAAATAATGTATTTAAATAATAAAGCATTTCTAGCAAGCTTCCGTTTGGAAACATTTCCATAAGTGGTGCGGATGGACAGTGAATGTAATAGAGGTGGTTACATGGACATAGATCCAGATGGGACCTAATGATCGAACAAAACGACTGAACCGTTCAATCCAATATGGCCATGTTTACAGAAAACGATACAGAAAAGTAGAATCCAAGGGCTGATCGATTTTTTTACATATAACAGATTTTAGCATCAACCATAATCATATTGTCTGCAGTATAAATGTGAGGAAAAAAAAAAAAAAAGAACTAGTAATCATGACAAGATTTTGCTATCACAATTAAAAGACTGCTCTTTTACAATTTTTAAGACGACTATAAGAGGCTGCAATTTTACATGCAAAACCTAAAGTGGGAATAAATATGTGGTAAACCTATTAGCATATGCAAATTCACTATGACCAGTTGGCGAAAAAATGTGAGATTTTCTTATTAAATTTAGCAAAACTAGTATACATGCAACGTCGCAACATATTTTGGGATATCACCATGAAAAAGGGCTTGCTCCCAGCAAAAAAATCTCATTTTCGACGTCTTTCACCCATTGACAAACCCTGTTGCAAGTCTTTATAGCCAGAGCCTGCAAAGTTCAATTCAAAATGAAAAGCTCAACATTCAATCTTACTATATGCGAAAATGTTGCTAAGTGTGACCAAATGCACTTGTAATATAGGCATTCAGCAATTTGACTTCAAAATTGATGACCATTAAAGATTTGAATTACAACATGTTGGCTCAATTGATAGATGAGAGAGCACATATTTTGCAAGGTAGAAAACTATGGCGAGCATATAAAAATATTGTACATGAGTAAATGCCAAACCTTGTCTGCGAGTGGATCAAATGCTGCATAAAGTTCAAAATCCGGGGTGACCCAACAGAGTAGAACTGTTACAAAGTAGAAGAAAAAAGAAATGACAATCACAACTAGAGCTTTTGAATTAAGCATCTAAAGGAGTGAGCATTTTTCACATGTAAGCGGAACTAGCATTGAGTAGCGAAATTGAGAGAGAAATTTTCCAATAATGCAGAAAAGGCCTATTAAACAAAATACCAAATTGCTTGAAAAAGTTCTTCACATGTGTTTTGTCATCATGAGAAAAGACCTCAAAGATAAAACACTTTATGAATCATGAGTGTGAAAATATAATACACATTTCAGTATATTTTGCTTATTTTGGCTTGAATATGAGCTAAAATAAAACCAAATTAAATAAAATGTAACCAAAGAGAATGCAAGTTACCATAGTTTTCGTCTCTTCTAAACTGGGTTTTGTGAGGCCCATTTCCTTTATCATGCATTGAAGCATAAAGTTTCTGATAAGCCCTATACAATCTGCAAAAAAAGATATTAGTTCTTCAATTAATACAACAAATCTAAAAGCACCTCTGCTGCAAAGGGGGATTCAATGATTAAGGACAAAATTTGGCAGTTACCTTTTCTGTTGTTGTGGACTATTAATTGGCGATGAAAACTCAGAAGATACATATTGATCCAGATATATACTACGATAAATAAAGTGCCAAAGTCCAGCAGGACCACCAATGCCTACATATGATTCTCTGAATCTCTCAGGAGAATCAGTTGGTAGTCTATGCTGCCCCAAATGAGGAGAAGCAGTTCCAGAACGAGGCAATGGATCGCCAGGAAGATCCTCGATGTGCATCCCACCATCTAGCATGGATCTCTGCACTTCGCTAAGAACACTGGACTTCAGAAGAACCATTTCGATACGAATCCTGTAAAAGTTTCATCAACAATTCCAAACATGATGTAGAATGAAAAAGATCATAAAACATTCTCTACTCCACAATAAATTAAGATGTAATTTCAATAGACATGTTCAGAGAAACCTTGCCCCTCTTCCTGTTCCCAGAAACATTGCAACGTCATTTTCAATTGTAACAGAAAATAAGAAATAACAGGAACAAATGAAGAAAAGTGAAATTTAATTCCTTGAACCTAGTTTCAGCACTAAAAAAAGATCAGAAATGATGCAATGAATGGTGTTATCACAATAATGATACCATAGCTTTCCTCATCTATGTATTATTCAAATATGATGGAGGGGAACAACACTTACAGCAAAACCTTATACAAAAGTAAATTCAATGTATTAGGCCTTAATCCAGCAAAAACTGAAATGCATTTGATTTTATCTTCCCAAACGTGAAATAAATAGATATTTCAAGTAAAATAAAAACCTATAAGAAAGAAGTTGGTTTTCAAACACATTATGGAAGTGTATATTTTAGTTTGACACTTTAGAAACTTATTCAATAACATGAACTCACGGCATATTTAATTGTTTCTAATTTAAGGGTGCTTTTGAAATTTAACTAATGCAGAAAACATTTTATTTAAAAAAATTTCACTTGAATTCTGCTCGTTATATCATAATTTTTGGAAATATAAGGATTGTAATTTCTCTCTTCATCTTTTCTTATTCAGTCTACATGAAATAATTTTTAAATCTTTGTCTAACATTATTGATCCACAGTAAACCATCCAATAAACATAAGCAAAAGTTTACCTGCAATCCTTAAGATGATAAAAGGCATCCGAACTAGTAGTAAGCAGCATCAAGTACGTATCAACCTGCATAATAGAGTGTAAGTGTCATGTCATTCCCAATGGCACTGTAACAAGAATCAAGAACATGATTGACACCAGTTGACATAAATGGAAACAAGTATAATTTAGGGGAAATAATGCCTCCTAAAATCATGAAAGGAACACAGAAAGTACAAAGTCTGTTTGAATATCCATTATAGTAAATTTACCGAAACTAAATTTGACTCACATCAAGATAATGGACATAAGCATACAAAAATGCCATGGGATTGTATCTCGGAAGGCAAATCGGTGAGAAAGACTCAGATGTCCTGCAAAAAGCCCAGGTAATGCGTAAGGCTACACTCCAAAAAGGAGTTCACAGATCACCACCATACATCAGTTTTGAAGTCAGCAATTAGTCTGAAAAGGAAGAAGCATACAAAACAAGGAATGAAGAAAAAAGTGAAGCCAACAACCACCAATCCAAAGGATAATGAAGTCATTTTTCCTACAGTCCCTCAATTGTTTTTAACTTTAACTTCCATGCATAAATAAAGAATTGGCCAAATAATTAAGTAACTGCATGCATTACAAAAATAGAAAGGGAACGGAAAGGTTGAGTGTCTGACATTTAATGGCCCCCAAAAAATAGAACAGGATAAGAGAGTTTCTAACCCTTCTATGTTATAAGCCTATCAACTCAAAGAAATTTTCATAGGAAGAGTCATCAATAAAGAAACAATGACTTCCTTAATATATGGCAACATTACTATCACATAGTGTTAAATATTTCCTAGTTATCTTACACATTGAACACAATAATTAACAAGAGAAGGTTATCTCTACTTGCCTAAATGATTCTGATGACATAATAAAGTTAGAAAGCAGCAGCATGTCATCAGGATGAAGAGAAGCTTTCTGAGCACCAACTAGACTAACAACCTGAAATCAAGCTTCAAGTTATAAAGAGCTTTAAACAGTAACCAGAACGTTACAAGAAGGCATTCCTGCGTATAAAAAGGATGGACAAAAGAATAAAGTGTGGGAAAGGCATGTATTTACTTTGTGTTTGCACATTAATATTGCAAAAAGGACACCTGAATCAGCAACATCTTGCAATATAGCACATGCAGCTTGTCTTGTTGCATACGCTAGGGGAAGACAAGTATATGCATGAAGAAAGGTGGCCGGGTTCCTGATCAAGAAAAGAAGAAATTTCCATCAGCACCATTTGATTTAGAAAGGGGTGCAAAAAAACATGGATATTCCATTATTAGCTTATTGAAAATAAAGTGCAAAGAGAGGGGAAAAAAAATGAAAACTGTTTCTTAGGCATTTCAACTTGCTAATCTTAAAGGCAAGATATTAGAAAACCACAAGAACACTGGTACATGCACACACTGAATGCAGGAAAAAGGAAAAAAAAAAAAAAGATCTATTAAAGTTCAAAAATCAAGCAACATTTTAGTACATAACAGACAGGCAGTTCAACTGATGCCACAGCTCTGTAGTTATCTGACTTTGTAAATACAGATAAAAAAGGTATACATTAAAAAAAGTCTTCTGTGATCATTTAGTATCGGTTGCTCATGATAGTATGCAGATATTGCAAAATCAGGTTTTAAATTATTTCAATCATTGGTTTACAATGTTCATTTGTATTTACAGCAACAGGAGGTAGTCTTTTTTTCTTTTCTTACTTTGGTGTCATTCAGAAAATTTTAAGGCAACAAATATTTAGTGCATGTTACGTTGAGGGGTTCTGTGCTTTTTGCATCAGCACCTTATGAAATCAATAAAGCAAGAAAAAACCCCCAACCATCAGAATCAGGGATAAATTTTAATTGCTCAAACTGCAGCAAAAGTGAACATGTGAAATGGGGACAGAGAAACAAACCAACTAAATGAATGTATGAGAGAAGAGAAGACAACATCTGTTCCTCCAAGCAAGGGTGTCATATCAAACTTGGGATTCTTCTCGAAACATCTATTTACAGACTTCGTTAAAATGAGTATCATCTGAATCAAGATCATAACAAATAACAGGAGAAAATAATTAACCAAGTGAAGAACTTTTATTCACTAAAAGACGGTAAGAAAATAATTAGTGAAGTTAACAGCAGAACATTCAATGACTACCTGGCCATAGATAAGTTCCAACTGCCCTCTTAATGATTCATATGGCTCTTCTGTGCAGCTGATGCAAACTAAGTAAATTGGTCCTTTCACAAGAAAAACCACCTAAAGCAACAAAAGTTTCTCAAGAGTTTGGCAAGATTGAAAATGATGTATCTATCACATTTATCCACTAAAAAATCTATTTCTTCCACAGAAATATAACAGTAGTAGGTTTTCCAAGGCAGATGCTATTCAGTTCTACACCAACTAAAAGACTTGCATAACATAGTTCAATAAAGCAAAAAACACAACTAATACAAGGGCTTTTGGAGTACTATGTTCATGTGCAACTCTATCAATTCCTAATAATGTTAGAGGATCAAATAAATTTTTGAAGAATAATCCAGAAGTTGTATTACCAAGAAGACAAAAGCAGAATTTTCAATTTAAGGTTGCAGGAATGAGATTAACACAACAACAAAAAAAAAAAGAAAAAGAAAAATAAAGGTGACAAGAGAATATATGAGTAAACCTGATGCTTTCCTGCCCTAACCAATTTGACACGATCCCCGCTGAAGAATAAATGGAGAAGAAAACTATTGTAAGACTGCATAAGATTGACTGCAAGGTAAAAATAACCGAAGTAATGGGTGTTGAAAGACAAAATTTCTTATATTAATGTACCCATTCTCCACAAAGGAAATGATGGCCTGCAATGTTGCTGAAAACCCAGCTAGCCTGTGCTCATCGCCATATCTGAAATTTAATGAAAGATATTTAAGAGGACAAGGAAACACAGAGCAGATTATTAAGTTTTCACTCTATATAGTCCATTATAAGCCAATTTACCCACACTTTGTTCAGGATTGCTACCGAATTTTTTTTTTCTACTCCATGTTTATTTTATTAATATAATTTTTTTTTTGTCAAAAGCCTGTTTTATTAACATAAAATTCATGTTATAGATTGATAAAATAATATTATAAATTACTAATGAAAGAAAAAAGATAATATTAAAACTTTAAATATATCGTGTTTTGTATATTAAGTTTTTTATTTTTATTGGTTCATATTGCACTCTCAAAATTTTTAGATTTATCGATTTCCATGAAAATATCAACATGTGAAAGGATCTTTTATTTCACCATTTTTTTATTATAAAAATTATTAAATCCATGCAACTTTTGGAGTATTAACTATTAAGCAAAATTTTTTAAATAATGTAGATATTATCTATCACAATTTTCTCATAAATCTTACTTTTACCAAGAATTTTAGTGATGAACAATAAATATATAAGAATTGTAAAATGATTTTTTTTCACTTCTTATATATTATTGTTATATGGTTACAGACATAGTAGTTCCTCACATATAAACGAAAAAGGAAAATTTTCTTATTAACATCAATAACATTAATTTCAAATGGACAAAAATAAATGTTGATATAGCTTATTTATTAAAAAAGATTACATAAAAAATTGGATACCTATGGAATAACTTTTTTATTTTCAAAAAAGCTTTTGATTTGAATCAATAATGCAGTTGGTAAATTTATCATCAGCAGTTCAAATTCATACTTATTTGTTTATATATATTTACGACATTTAAACTAAATTAAAAATAATAATTTTAAAAAACAAAAATGAGATGAAGCGAAAAAAATTTATTGGACATCCACTTGCTGTTGCTAAAAATGACCTTCTGACAAGAATCTCTATACATAAATCTTGAATAAGTTATTGCTGTAGTATTTCACGAAGTAGAAAAATCAATAAGGACAACGAAAGAGAATATTTTGTGCGCAAAATTATCATAATAATATCCTTGGAGCAGTAACTTTCTAGTGCATTTTACTACATAATAAAAAAATTAATAAATTAAAAAGAAAAAAAAAACATGGCACTTATGTTGTTAGGCCATTAGAAACATATGAAACAATTTAAAAATTAAAAAAAAATTAATTCAGAAACTTGCTATCGTTATAAATTGTGACTTTGATAATAATCTGGTTCATTGGAAGGCCCAATAGGCAAAAATAATTGTAGTATATATAATAATAATAATAATATAAAATAAAGCAGCCATGAATCATGATGAGAGTTTAGTTAAGAGCTAAATTTCTAAAATAAAACAATCACAAAGTCCATGCATAGTGATGCATTATTTATGAGAGGGAAAACATATTGAAGAGAGTTAAATGGCTCAAGCAGATAAGCAAGAATTGAAAAGATAAGTCAGACCATGTGTCCCATGCCGAGATTCGATAAAAATGGATTTTGTCACATGTTTATTCTATTATGGTTTTCAAATGAATTGTCCTGTGGCTTTCCAACTTCACCTATTCTTTTTGACACCATTAAAACTATTTCTCGTGCAGCAGAATTGTCAATTTGTCCAAAATCACTGTTCCCGTGAACAGTGATTTTTCATCAGTTTTAGTGTATATATAATAATAGAAAGCATTAAGGTGGATAACTACTATTTACATGCTGCTATGGCATCTGACTCAAACCTGGAATATATTGGTTTCCCGGAGTGACTCAAAATAAAGAAATGCTTCTTCCTTTTTCTCCATGATATCGAAGCATCATCCTGCACTTCATTTATTAATCAAACAAGACATAATATTGCAGGAATCCAGTGAAGTATTATACTTTTTAGCACATAAGGTGACTAGTACATTGAATAAACAATGGAATATGTGGCTGGAGTTTTAAAAATACACTTAATAATTGAATGATCAATGTAATGATAGAAAAAACTAGTAATTATGACAGAATGCATGGTGTGCATGGGCAACGGTATGCTCATTTATCTGCTTTCTTCCTCCAAATGGAAATTTTAACATGGAATCATGTCACCGTGGATGATGTTCATGGGCAAATGGCATGCAGAAAGGGCAGGGTGCTCGACTTTAGGTGTGCCAGTGTCTTCCAATAGAACAAAATGTTTCACCTCTTAAAGACAAAAACGGCCCCAAGAAATTATTAACGAAAAGAAGGCGGCACGTGATTAGAGCTTTGCGTGCTTTTTTCCCCTTCTTGTAAATGAATATTTTGCAAACCACGCATGTATCTTGGCAAACAAGCAGGGCAGCAGCAGTAACGGAATATCTAGATTATTTTACCTCTTCCTCACTTTTCAGCATTGAACATTTCTCTTAAAGTTTTCATAATGTTCAAGGTTCTCTTGTTTTAAAAGTTTCCTAGAAGAAAAGCAAAAAAAAGGGCTCTCCATCAGGTCAGCAAGTCTATGACAGCAGTAGCTGTTCTATCTGGCAAGCGGTCAATTGAGCAATGGAAAACACATATCGCAACTATTGCTGATTATGTGGCAACAACTGTCCCTCAGTTCTTGTTTTCTCACTTTCTTGAAAGGAGTTTTCTCTCTATTAAAAAAGATTGGAACCCTAAAATTCCAATTTACATGGTGCTGAACATATAAATTTTGTTCAAGAAGACTAGTGCTGAGCAATTCTAAAAGTCTATATCGAAACACTAACTTTGCCAAATATCTTCCAAAAACTGGGACCTGTAGACTTTATATTTATTGCTAATACCAATGTACTAGAAATATACATTAACTAGGAAGACTAGTAAATAACAAAATGCCTGGCTGTCATTTCTGCAGATTCATAAGCATTCAAGACACAACAAGAGCATTTATCATAATAATTTTCTTCAGCTACACAGACTACCAACCAAACAGGTCAAGAAATTAATATAGAAGGTTCAGATGTTTAGTTTTTTTTTTTTTTTTTTTTTTTTTTTTTTTTTTTTTTTTTTTTTTGTATTTTTATACACATTAATAAATAAAAATATTAAACAAAAAAAATTTTTTTGAAAAAAATTTAATATATAA